>CM070778.1:20465712-20476331 GCA_036346955.1 Dipus sagitta
TGAATTGCACATGATTCCAGGAGCTGCTGCTGAGATGCGACATGAGGAAGGGCATGATGCCCTGATAGGCTTAAAGAGCCTTTGGAAGATGGACCGTGGTTTGCATGAAGACTTCAAAATGTTTTGGATATACCAGGACTGTGCAAGGGCTACCATAGAGCGCACTATTGGCCTGGGATGGAAGTGTTCCCTGCCTACTCTGTCCAGCTGGAGGGGCAAAATTGAAAAATCTGGAGACTGTCAGTCCCTGGTTGTATTGGACTTGAACTGAAGAAGTTTGATGTTTGTTTGATGGTGGTTGAGTTTACATTGTTTCAGTCTCTCCTTGCTATGCCTTATACCAGTTGAAAATGTTTAGTCTGTGCCTATATATGTTAGAAGTGTTTAACTTGTTTGATTTTACAGGTCTTAATATCTTAAATTGGTCAAGACTGTGGGGACCATTGAAATTGAACTGAGTACAATTTACAATGTGTAATGGTTATAAATCTCTTGGGGGCCAGGGGCAGAATGTAGTGGTTTGAATAGAATAGATGGCCCCCAATATATTCAGTTGTTTGCTTGTAGTTTGCATCTGCAGCCACCTGGCTGGAGTCAGTGCCATTGTGTAGATCTTAAGGTGTGGTGGTGGCTTTCCAATTACAATCTAAAGATATGCATAGTGTGCCTTGCTGGAGTTCCTGAAGTGTGCTGTGTGGTTTTCCGCTTTGGGGCTTGTGCTCCTCTCTCTCTCTGCTTGGGCCTGTGAAGGCAGCCCAGCTTCTTCTGCCATTATGGAACTTCCCCTGGATCTGTAAGCTTCAATAAATATCCCTTCCTCCATAACTGTATCTGATCTGAAAGTTCATCTCAGCGAACCTGAAGCTGTCTGCTACACATGCCAATCCCCTCTCTCTCTTTCTCCTTAAAAAAAAAAAAAAAAAAATTCAAGGGGGCACAAGTAAATGCCTGAAAAATTCCAAACAAAAACAGTCAAGGGCTGGAGAGATGGCTTAGTAGTTAAGGCATTTGCCTGCAAAGCCAATGGATCCTGTCTGCATGAACAGACACATGCACAAGGGGACGTATGAGATTTGAGTTCATTTGCAGTGGCTGGAGGCACTTGAGCACCCATTCGCTCTCTCCCTCTCTGCCTCTTTCTCGCCGTCTCTCAAATAAATAAATAATTAAAGTTTAAAAAATATATTTAGAAAATGAGAAAACAAACCACTAACTCTATGAAATAAGGAATTAGTACAGGATATGAAAGTGGAATTCAGCAAGAAGTTAAAAAGAAGAAAGAAAAACCTGAGAAATGGAACAGGAAAATGAGCACTTTCAATTGTTCTTATCTGTGACAAAGTAGACTTGAGACAATATCTGTTAAGAAACATCTACACACCACACTTAGGAGCATTGTGTTTTATGTTAAAATTATACAATACTATGGGTGCTAGGGATATGGCTCAGCAGTTAAAGTCTTGTTTTCAAAGCTGCTGGCCAAGTTTAGTGGCAGAATACCCACATAATACCAAGTGGACAAAGTAGTGCATACATTTGGAGTTCGTTTGAAGCATCGAGAGACCCTGGCATACCCATTCTCTCCCTCTCCGTCTCAAGTAAGTAGGTAACATACTCTGAGAATAATGACATGGGCTATCCACCACAAAATAGCATCTGGTGATACGAGTACCCTAGTGTCACCAATGGATAGTTGAGCCGGACCAAAAAGATAAATAAATAAATAAAAATAAGTATAAGCAGGGAAATATCTGAGTTTAAAGACTTCACAGACAAATGACCCAACAAATATTTATAGGCCATTCCTTCCAAATACCACACTATACACATTCTTCTCAGGAGGTCATGAACATTCAAGTAAAGTAGATGATATAATAGCTCACAATGTGAGCCATCACAAGTAGTGGCTTTTTGAAATGATTTCTTTTACCTTAGTAGAGATGAAGAACCAAGAAAACCTAAAGAACATATGCAAACTCATGGAGCTTGAACAGTATGCTACTGAATGATATATGGGTCATCAATGAGCTCAAGAATGAGAGAAATTCATTCCTAGAATTGAGTGAAAATGCACATTCCAAAACCATGGTAAAAAGTCACAGCATTTTTAGGGGGGAACATTGCAGGGATGCATGCCTACTTTAAGAAAACAGAGGAAGTTTAAATAGATAACGTAATAATGCACCTTAGCTCCTTGGAAAATGAAGAATAATTGAAACTCCAATAGCTGAAGGAAAGAAATAATCAAGATCAGTGCAGACATTAACGATGCGGATATAAAAATACAATGAAACCATGTTCTTTCAAAACATAACAAAGGTCAGCAAACTCTACCCACAATAGCCCAAAGAAAGGGAAGTCGCTAATTAATGCCAGAAGGGTTGAACAAAAGGATATATCACAACAGAGTGCCACGGACTTCATTAAATCATCAGAAAAAAAGGGATGGAGGGAACTGAACAGAGTTTTCAAAGAAAGAAATACAAATGGCCAATAAATACCTTAAATATTGTTCAACTAGTTTATCTATCACAGAATGTAAACCAAAATTGCATAGACATCCCATCTCACTCTTGTCAGCATGGCCATCCTGAAAAAACAAAATCAGAAACAAAAACAACAACAGAAAAACAAATGAGGGCTGGAAAGATGGTTTACCTGTTAAGGCACTTGGCAGTGTAGTATAAGGACCCAGGTTCGATTGGGAAGAACCTTTTTGAGCCAGTTGCACATGTGGGCTACATGCATTTGCACTTCATTTACAGTGCCCATAGGCCCTGGTGTTTCCATTCTGTCTCTCTCTCTCTCCCTCTCCCTCTCTCTCTCTCTCTCTCCCCCTCTCTCTCTCTGTATTTCTCTCTCTCTCTCTCTCTTTCTCTTTCAGTCTAATCAATAAGTAAATGTTAATAAAAAATGTTTAAAAATGAAATGACAATGAATGTGGGTGAAGGTGGGGAAACATGAACCCTCTTGGACTGTTGTCCCAAGTATTAACCTTGCAGAGACTATGGAAATGAATATAGAAGTTCCTGAACAATGTAAAACTAGGTCTACCATTTAACTCACACATCCCACTACTGATCATATACCCTAAATATTCTATTTTTGACTATAGAGATTCTTGTTTAGCCATTACATATGCTTGATACATCTCAGTTGTAATTAACTAGGGATATGTGGCTTATTTCTTGTCATTATTACTTAGCAGCATTCCACCCACTAATGTGGTGGGTAAGAAAAGTCCACCTTCCTTGCTACGTCTATGAAATGGGTCAATGCCTGGCGTGGCTGAGACCCACATGCTGTTTGTTGTGTCCCAAGCTCTTGATCTGGAAAACGCTCCATTTCCCTTGCCTCTGGAGATGCCTACACTTCTCCTGTACTCTGAGAGCACAAGTGAATTTCTCATGGTGCAGGAAAGTTATCTGTTCATGAAAATTATCTTTATTTGTTTTGCGGCAGGGGTCATGGTGGGAGACAGATTGGGAGGGAGAGATTGTGTTTGTATAGGTGTGCTGATAGCTCCTACTGCCTGACAGAAACTCCAGATGTATGTGGCACTTTGTGTATCTAGCCTTATGTGTTTACTAAGGAATCAAACCCAGGCCAGCAGGCTTGGCAAGTAAGCACCTTCAACCACTGATTCTTCTCTCCCTCCAGGTGGTCCATGTGGTCCATGAGAGGTGCACATGAATTCCCTCTGCTGGCCATGGAGTCATTCACTCTTTTTTAATCAGGTACTTGATCTCTAACACCAATCTGAAAAGAAAGCTGTGCCATGCTGTTTGCTAATGATCTTTGATATTAATGTTTATTACATCAGTTCTCATATTGTGCACCGACTGGAAGGTATATTGTTGTGTGGTATCTCAGTGGATGAGAACCAGGACATTCACATCCTCAACTCCTGTGTTTGTCCAGGAGATTTCATTTTACCAACCTGGTCAAGGGAATGTTACACCTTGTAGCTGGACCGTGAAGACAGAGGTTTAAAGGCTGTTTCCAATGTCCTAACTAATGCTCTGATGCTTCCTGTGCCCAAGTGACAGGGAGATGTAGTCAGAGATCTGAACACACCCTGCCCCTTCTGCTCAAGACAGAAGTCTCTTCCCCTTTCTCCTTTTTCTTTCTGTCCGTATATTTGGTGAGAAAACTTTAAGAGGAATAGATGGCCATGGTAGGAAATATAGTCATAAACTTTTGAAAGGCAAAAGGAGCAGGCTTTTCATTTGAATGCCGACAGTTTACAATTCATAATACTATTCTGTGTGGGTTGGTCCCAGTTAGGCCTGAGTCATGAGAAATACTTAGCATCTGATGGTGGGTGCAGAGTTCCTTGTCAGGTGAACAGGATGGAGAGAGAAGTTTGAACTGCACAAGTATTTTAATTTATTTATATTTTTAATTAATTAGTATTGTACTCAGTGAATACAGTCAATTTGGTACCATTATTAGGCTCATCCATTACTTACCCTCTCCCCTTGGCCCCTCCTTGTTGAGGTATATTGGTCATGCATTCTGGAGTTAGCCCACAGTTATGGGTATGATCAATGTCTGCATATCATGACCCAACTTGTGGCTCTGACATTATCTCTGGCCCCTTTTCCGCAAAATTTCCCTGAGCAATGTTGGGTTCCTTTTTGGTCTGCTTCAGTGATGAGGTGTTGGGGCCTCTGGGTCTCTGGATCTCTGATTTGGTAGGAGTTGATTTTTCTCTGTGTTGATCTCCTTCACCCTTGTCCTGGTACCCAGTTCATCAAGAAAAGAGCACCCTGGCTTGTTTCACCAATTGTTCTTGCACAAGTATTTTTGAATCGATCACTAAAGTCTGCTAAAGTCCTGTGTATTAGAGGATTGTTCATCTGTGTGTGTGTGTGTGTGTGTGTGTGTGTGTGTTGCATCCCTGGATGCATTTCTCTCTCTCTCTGTCTCTCTCTCTCTCTCTTTCTCTGTCTCTGGGCATGAGTGTATGTGTGTGTGTTCGTGTGTGTGTGTGTGTGTGTGTGTGTCTGTAGGGCACTGTTAGGCAGGGATTGTTGCTTATGGGAGCTGGTGGACCCTCACTGAGGAAAGGTAGGCTATGAAGGAAGGGGAACATGGGAGACTGGCCTCTTCATACTTGGGTGAACTTGCTGGGAAGGACCTGCTCCAAGTGACTATTTTCTTCAAATTTCATTGTGTCATTTTTCTTTATTGGTGCATAGAATTCTGACGTGTAGAAAAACCACATCTTTCTTATATATTCGTCTAATGATGGATATCTGGGTGGATTCCAGCTCTTAGCTATTATGGAGTGAGTAGAGGTAAACATAGTTGAGCAAATATCTCTGAGCTGAGGTTTGAGCTCTTAGGGTGAATGCCCAGTAAGGGAATAACTGGGCCAGTGGATACATCTGTAGTCATCCTTTTTAGGAGTGTCCATATTGCATGGCTCAGGGTGAATTCGTGGAAGAGAGAGCTGGATTATTGTCAGAGCCATAATTGGGTTATTATGCACAGAGACATTGCTTCTCCCCCGTAACTGATGGCCACCCCCAAAATGCAACTCCCACAAGCCTCATGGGCGGATGACAGGGAGAAGACTAAGGATGGTATCAACTTGGGCTGTATACACGCTATTTACATAACTGATAAAATATAATAAAGAAAAAACAAACGTTAAAAACACGTCAATACGTGTCCTCCATATTTACTAATTCCCTGAAGTAAGAGTGCATTAAGTGGAACCCTAGATGATCATTGAAGAGGATGTGTATAAGTACATTGAAAATAATCAAGGAAGGGCCTGGAAAGATGGCTCAGCGGCTAAAGCGCTTGCCTATGAATCCTAAAGAGGTGTTTGATCTGTCTGCAGAACCCACAAAACTAGGTGCACAAAGGTGACACAAGTGTAAGGCTGCACAAGCGCCTGGCATTTTATTGTAGTGGCTGAAGGCCCGGCATGGTGTGGTGGTGGGTTTCCGATTTCAATCTGAAGATATGCAAAGTGTGCCTAGCTGGAGTCCCTGAAGTGTGCTGTGTGGTTTTCGGCTTTTGGGCTTGTGCTCCTCTCTCTCTGCTTGGGCCTGTGAAGGCAGCCCAGCTTCTTCTGCCATTATGGAACTTCCCCTGGATCTGTAAGCTTCAATAAATATCCCTTCCTGCCCTGGCCAGCGGGGCTTCAACGGGAGCACGGACACCAGAAAACCTGAAATGAACGGGACAAGAGACACAAGGAATGACAGCAAGACAGGAGTCTGATCAAGCTGTCAAGTTTTATTTTTCTCAGGGTGCCTTTTGTACAGCTGAACAGGGAAGTTTGTCAGCAGTTTAGGTATTGCTACAGTTCCGTTTCAAGAGGATAAGGTTCCGGCCCCAAAGGCACAAGATATTTCACAGGATAAGGCTCCAGCCCCATAGGCACAAGATAATGACTCCCTCATTCTTTATGGGTTACATTGTTCTTTCTCCGTGCATGGGTTAACAAAGAACTGCAGACCTTGTGACTTTCCAGAACAGACAACTTATCACAAAATGGAGTCATTATTCAGGATGAAGGCACTTTTGGTTTCCTAGTGCCCTATGGTTCCCCACATCTCCCCCCTTTCTCTTAGTTTTATAAGGTGTTTTCTGTGGCAGCCAATTTTTGTAAACTTTTTTAGGACTCCCAGTGTCCCGTGATTTTAAGGTGGGCCTGTAACCAACTGGGGGAGCATTGACCTGACTCCTCCCATGGGGTTCTTACCCCACCTTGGTTGCTCTTGGTATCTTTTGGGAAGGGGAGGCAGAGCCAATGCAGAAAGTGTGGTACCAACCTCCATGCAAGTCAGGTTTGACTCTCAGGGAGTTCAGAAGCAGTCAAAAGGGACCTTCCCTTGCGGTGCTATGCCTCGCACCCATGTTGGTGCCCATATTGTACTCACACATTTGTGAGTCAATATGCACAGGTCTGACTCCTATGCAGTTCCTGTCGGAGGGGAGTCACTCAGATCATTTTAAGTTTAGACAAGTGCCAATAAGGGAGGAGATATGGGGTACACCTGCAAACTAGGGTGAAGGTTCGGGACCTAGTCCAGGGAGCAGCCGCAGTGGGCGGTTATGAGGTAGGTCTTGGTCTTCAAGAGCCAGGCGATGGTAGTGTACTTGAATTGGTTGTGCTGTGGCTGAATCAATCTGTTCCTTAATAAAGGATGTTAGCTTTTTAAACAACCATGGGCCGAAACTTAGTAAGAGGAGTAGGCCAACCAAAGGACCTAATATAGAGGGGAGGATTGAGGACAGCCAAGGATGAGAAAAGAACCAACCAGATGTTTCTGTCATGCCTCTATTATTCTGCCGAGGGCCATTTTGCAGAGGTCTGGAGTTAGGGTCGGCCAAGGGATGGTCTGAGAAACCATAGAGTGGGCCCAGATCACATCACCGACTTCACTGAGCATGGTCCAGGTGAAATTCATGGGTCGATGGTCAGTGGTGATCAATCCAGATGCCAGGAGCGAGAGGCCAATGAAGGCAGGGGCAGCCATAGTCCTGAAAAAGAAAGGACAAAACCTCAGGGGGGCGGGGAGCCTTCCCTGGGAGAGGGTGAATTTTTAAGGGGTGAGGGTGGTGTCCATTGACGAACTAGACGTTCTGGGAGCTAACGAGGCCCATCATTTTGTTGATCATAAACGCAAGCAGAGCTGAGTCCCCAAATGAGGACAGGATCAGGGCCGTGCCACTGAGAAGTGAGGGGATCACACCACCTAACGAGGGCATGAGTGGAGGCCGTAGTGGGATGCCAAAGGCAGTCAGTGACTGATTTGTCAGAACTGTCAAGGCTTAAGAAATTAAGAACAAACAAAGCATGGGCCAAAATGTTCCATGGGGTATTTTTTATACCATAAAGGGGGTGAATTTTTAATTTACTAAGTGTAGCTTTAAGGGTTTGATTAGCCCTTTCCACAATGCCCTGTCCCTGACGGTTATAGGGAATGCCAGTGACATGTTTTATCTGAAGCATAGAGCAAAAGTTCTTGAAGGTATGGCTAGTGTATCCAGGACCATTGTCTGTTTTAATGATTTTTGGAGTTCCCAATGTAGAGACACATTGAAGAACGTGAGAGATGACATTTTTTGAAGCTTCACCAGCATGGAGAGAGGCGAAAATGAAACCACTAAAGGTATCAATTGTAACATGAACATATTTAAGCTTGCCAAAATCTGAGAAGTGTGTTACATCCATTTGCCATATCTCATTGAGAAGAAGACCGCGTGGGTTGACTCCCAAATGGGGAACTGGTAAGGAGACGGAACAAGCGGGACAAGACTTAACTATTTCCCTAGCTTGAGCACGGGTGATCTTGAAGGCAAGGAGGAGGGTTTGAGAATTTAAATGATGTATATTGTGAGCCTGTTGTGCCGAGGAGAGAGGGTCAGTTAGGGCTACGAGAGCAAAGCAAGTAGCAGCATCCGCATCAGCATTGCCCTGCGTCAGAGGGCCTGGCAGAGAGGTATGAGCACGTAAGTGGCCTATATAGAAGGGGTGAGACCGAGCACAAATGAGATCCCGAAGGGAGCGGAACAATGCAGAGGCATTAGTGGAAGGTTTGATATACGGCGTTGTCTCCAGTAGGGGGACTGACTTAGCAACATAAGCACTGTCAGTAAAGAGGTTGAAGGGCTGTGAAGGGAATTGTTTTAAAACTTTGAGAACAGTGCATAGCTCCACTAATTTGGCAGAGGAGTATGGGGTATGGAGAGAAGTTGGTTGTCCGTTTATTACGTATGCAGCTGTACCATTAGCTGATCCATCAGTGAATATAGAGGGAGCATCCTTAATAGGGTCATAAGAAGTATTAAGGGGAAAAACAAAAGAGTGAATGTTGGCAAACTGAATAAGGGGGTCAGAAGGATAGTGATTGTCAATAATGCCCATAAAGGCAGAAAGTACTATAGGCCAATCATCCTCAGTCTGGAGAAGCTAGTTGAGTTGGTCAGGACCGTAGGGGAGGAGGACTGTGTTTGGATCTTTGCCAAAATGTTGGCGGGAGAGCTTGCGAGCCTTTATGATGAGTTGAGCGACCAAAAGGGGATAAGTGGCTATGACTTTAGTAGGAGAAAAAGAGAGGTGGACCCAAAGCAGGGGAGAGCCACGATTGTGGTGAGGGTGCCTTTGCCAAAATACACCAGTAGGTGTATGGGTAGTAGGGCAAACAATGAAAACCAGGGGAAGGGCATAATCTATCTGTTTGGCAGTCTGGAGGTTAATGGCCTTGTTTATTTCTTTCAAGGCAGCAAGGGCCTGAGGGGTAAGTTGTCTAGGGGAGGTAGGGCTGGGGTCTCCATTTAAGACGTCATTGAGGGGTAGAAGAGAAACAGTAGGAACCTTTAAATAGGGTCTAAGCCATTGAATGTCCCCAAGCAATTTCTGGAAGTCATTGAGAGTGGAGAGATGAGAGGTGTGAAGTTGAATTCGGGGAGTTAATACCTGTTGATTTTTGAGCTCATAGCCCAAATAAAGGTAGGGGTCAGTGGTTTGAACCTTGTCAGGGGCAACTTGAAACCCATGTGATTGCAAATTGGACAGTAGGCGCTGGAGGCAGGAGAAAAACAGGTTCTGGTCACAGGCAGCTAAAAGAATGTCATCCATGTAATGAAGAATGTAGACAGAGGGAAAAGTCTCCCTGAGGGGGTCAATGGCCATGGCCACAAACTTTTGACAGAGGGTGGGGCTGTTAGCCATACCTTGGGGTAAAACCTTCCATTGAAAGCAAGGCATAGGGCCACGAAAATTTACTTGCGGGACACTGAAGGCAAAGCAGGGCCTATCCTCAGGGTGTAGAGGGATGGTAAAAAAGCAATCTTTTAGATGAATAACTATTTTGAAGGAACCATAGGGAATGGCCACCGGGGAAGGAAGTCCTGGTTGGAGTGCCCCCATGGGGACCATGGCTTTATTAACAGCTCTCAGGTCCTGTAGCAAGCGCCATTTGCCAGATTTTTTCCGAATGACAAAAATAGGGGAGTTCCAGGGGGAGGTAGAAGGCTCAATGTGGCCAGCGGCAAGTTGCTCCTGCACTAACAACATTGCAGCCTCTGTTTTCTCATGTGAAAGTGGCCATTGGTCAACCCATATAGGGCTTTGGGTTTTCCAAGTAATTTTATCAGCATGGGGTGCAGGGATGGCAACGGCCGCTAGGGAAAAGAAGACTCAGGGGCATACCCAAGGACAGAGTGATCGAGTTTTGGGGGAGGAGAAATGGGCTCTGTTATGCCTTCTAAATTTTTTCCAAGTCCTTTCCCTGGAATAAAACACTGACTAAGCATTTGGGAAGTGGCAACACTATGGGGGCTACAAAGAACCATATTCATTTGTGAAAGAATGTCTCTTCCGCACAAGTTAACAGGCAAGCCTGGAAGAACAAAGGGGGTGACTTGTCCTGAGTTACCCTCCTCGTCAGTCCAAGTAAGGACGCGAAAGCTTTGTTGAGGGTTATTGGATTGTCCAATGCCCTGTAAATGGGTATGAGAGGCAGTCAGGAGCCAAGACTTAGGCCAATGTTTGAGGGAGATTATGGTGGCGTCAGCACCAGTATCCACAATTCCATCAAAGGGCTTGCCATCAAGAAGCAACCTTAAAGTAGGGCGATCCAGAGTAACAG
>CM070778.1:20484292-20554131 GCA_036346955.1 Dipus sagitta
ACCAAATTTATATATCAAAAAAAGACAAAGAAGGCCACTTCCTACTTATCAAGGGAACAATCCATCAAGAGGATATTACAATCATAAATCTGTATGCACCAAACAAAGGGGCACCACAGTTCATAAAACAAAACCCACTTGACAATAAAACAGAAATAACCACAAACACCATCATAGCTGGGGACTTCAATACACAATTATCAGTAATAGACAGATCATCCAAACAGAAACTCAACAGGGAAGTGAGAGAGCTCAACAAAACCATAGATGACTTAGACCTAACGGACATCTACAGAACCTTCCATCACAAATCCACAGAATACACATTCTTCTCAGCAGTCCATGGAACATTCTCTAAAATAGACCATATATTGGGTCACAAAGACTGCCTCCACATATTTAGGAAGATTGACATAATTCCCTGCATGATATCAGATCACAATGCTATATTGCTAGAAATCAACAACAAAAGACCCACCAAGAATCCCAAAGGCACCTGGAAATTGAACAGCACACTTTGAAACAATAAATGGATAGTGGATGAAATAAAAAATGAAATTGCAAAATTTCTGGAATTGAATGACAATGAGAACACATCGTACCAAAACTTATGGGACACAATGAAGGCGGTCCTCAGGGGAAAATTCATAGCACTCAATGCCTTCGTAAAAAAGACAGAAAGGTCCCAAATCAATAACCTAACCATCCACCTAAAGGGACTGGAAAAACAAGAAAAATCCAACCCAAAGAGCTCCAGAAGGAAAGAAATAATTAAAATCAGAGCATGGAATGAACTGGAAACGAAGGAAACAATTAAGACAATTGACAAAACAAAGAGCTGGTTCTTTGAAAAAATAAACAAGATTGACAAACCCCTGGCCAATCTGATCAAGCAAAAAAAGGTGAAGCTTCAAATTAACAAAATTCAAAATGAAAAAGGAGAGATCACAACAGACATAAGTGAAATTGGGAGAATCATCAGGACTTATTTCAAAAACCTCTACTCCACAAAACTGGATAATGTGGAGGAGATGGATAAATTCTTGGACGCATACCATCTACCAAAGCTAAACACAGAGCAGATTAATCACCTCAATCAACCCATCACACTCATGGAGATTGAAAAAGTAATAAAAAAAACCTCCCAAAAAAGAAGAGTCCAGGACCAGATGGCTTCTCAGCTGAATTCTATCAAACCTTCATGGAAGAACTCAAACCAATGTTCCTCAAACTGTGCCACACAATTGGTGAACAGGGAAAGCTACCCAACTCCTTTTATGAAGCTAGCATCACCCTAATTCCAAAACCAGGCAGAGATGCCACAAGAAAAGAAAACTACCTGCCTATTTCCCTGATGAATTTAGATGCAAAGATCCTAAACAAAATCCTTGCAAACTGAATCCAACAACACATCAAAACCATTATCCACCTTGACCAAGTGGGATTCATTCCAGGAACACAGGGGTGGTTCAACATACGGAAATCTGTCAATGTAATACACCACATAAACAAGGTTAAACATAAAAACCACATGATCATTTCGATAGATGCAGAAAAGGCCTTTGACAAGATTCAACATCACTTCATGTTCAAAACATTAGAGAGAGTTGGCATGGTTGGTTCATATCTTAACCTAATAAAGGCAATATACAAAGCTCCGAAGGCCCAAATAATACTTAATGGAGAGAGACTGGAGGAATTCCCATTAAGATCAGGAACAAGACAGGGTTGTCCACTCTCACCTCTGCTTTTCAATATAGTACTGGAAGTCCTAGCTCAAGCAATAAGACAGGAGAAGGAAATAAAAGGGATACAATTTGGAAAGGAGGAAGTTAAGTTAGCTTTATTCGCTGATGACATGATTATATATGTAAGAGACCCGAGAGACTCCATCCCAAAACTCCTGAAGGTGATTAACACCTATAGCAAAGTAGCAGGATACAAAACCAATGCACAAAAATCAGTAGCCTTCCTTTATGCAAAGGACAAAGATACAGAAAAAGAAATAAGGGACATAGTCCCATTTTCAATTGCAACAAAAAAAATAAAATACCTTGGAATAATGTTAACCAAGGAAGTGAAAGATCTATACAAAGAAAACATAAAAACACTCAAAAAAGAAATTGAGGCGGACTTGAGAAAATGGAAAGACCTCCCATGTTCCTGGATAGGCAGAATTAACATTGTGAAGACGACAATCCTACCAAAGGCAATTTACAGATTTAATGCAATACCAATTAAAATCCCCACAGTGTTCTTCACAGAGATAGAAAAAATGATCTCAAATTTCATATGGAAAGGCAGAAGCCCTCGCATTTCCAAACATATCCTCAGCAAAAGAAATACCTCTGGAGGCATCACCATACCTGATCTAAAGCTATATTACAAAGCCATAGTAATAAAAACAGCATGGTACTGGCATAAAAACAGGACTATAGATCAATGGAATAGACTTGAGGACCTGGACTTTGGGTCAAGCAACTGTAGCTACTTGATATTCGATAAAGGCCCAAACAATATAGGCTGGAAAAAAGACAGCATCTTCAACAAATGGTGCTGGACACACTGGATAACCATATGCAGGAAACTGAAACTTGACCCACACATTTCACCATGCACTACACTCAAGTCCAAATGGATCAAAGATCTCAATATAGGACCAGAAACTTGAATATTACTGGAAGAAAATTTAGGAAGTACTTTCCATGATATAGGAATGGAAAAAGACTTCCTGAACAAAACCCCAGTAGCTCATGAACTTAAACCATCACTCAACCAATGGGATCACATGAAGCTGAAGAGTTTCTTTACAAACAAGCATACAATAAGCAAAGCCAATAGATTACCCACAGAATGGGAGAAAATATTTGTGGGTTATCCAAGTGATAGAGGCCTAATCTCTAGAATCTACAAAGAACTCAAAAATCTAAACAGTAAGAAGTCAAACACCCCACTCACAAAATGGGGCAAAGAGCTGAACAGGCAGTTCACAGAGGAAGAAATAGAAATGGCAAACATACACTTAAGAAAATGTTCAGCATCCCTAATCATCAGAGAAATGCAGATTAAAACAACTATGAGATTCCACCTTACCCCAATAAGGATAGCAAGCATCAAAAAATCAAATGAAAATAAATGCTGGCGAGGATGTGGAGAAGTAGGAACACTCATCCACTGTTGGTGGGAATGTAGGATGGTACAACCACTTTGGAAAGCAATATGGAGACTTCTGAAAAAGCTGAGTATAGAGATACCAACAGACCCAGTTATTCCCTTACTGGGCATCTACCCTAAAACCTTCAAACCACAGACTAAAGAGATTTGCTCAACCATGTTTATAGCGGCTCAATTTGAAATAGCTAAGAGCTGGAATTGACCCAGATGTCCATCACTAGAAGAATGGATAACTAAGATGTGGTATATCTACACAATGGAATTCTATACAGCAGTAAGAAAAAAATGACACAATGAAATTTGAGGAAAAATGGTTGAACCTGGAACAGATCATTCTCAGTGAACTTAGCCAATCACAGAAAAAAATTTGCCACATAGTCTCACTCATCCACAGCACCTAACCTGAATCTACTGAAGATACCTTACATACCCAGCAAGCATCTCCTAGACTAGACACTAGGATGGAAGGGGAGGGAGGGGACGGCATCAAAGGGGTGGGAAACACAAATCTAGACCCAAACGGCAATGGTACCATAATCTTCTACTTACTAAAAGACAGACCAAATGGCTGATCCTTCACCAGGCCCTTACAGGGAACACCTGAACCACAAGACACTGGAGAGGATAAGATTAAGACTAACCTTAATCTCCTACATCTTCCCTCCCTCACTTCCCCTCTCCCTGTCTCTCTCTCTCTCTTATCTCTAACTCTTGTATATTAGTTATCTTTTTCCTCATTTTCTTAGTGGGCACTGACCTGTAACTCCCAGATCCAGCATGGGGTTATCATCCACAATGAGCTTTTGATCAGAGAGACCTACAAGGTTTCCTAAAAGACAGACAGATTTCTGTCAGAGTACTTGATGACCCACCAAAGGTTAGTGGTAAGACCCTACTGCTGAAGATACCTTATGTGATTGACATGCAAATTAGAATGGCATGACTGGAAGTTGGAAGAGAGTCAGTCCCCAGACAGTCAGTGCGTCTAGTGCCAGAAGGTGCTACATGGGCGACTGGGGGAAATTGACCAATATCTGTCAAAGCAACGCATGGTCTAACCTACTTAGCAGCAAATAACTTGTTGTGATGCCCACACAAGTGCAGTGGTGGCACACAGCCATGGTGGGGAACCAACTGCTCTCAATTTGGCTAACTGATCCCCTCACTGGTATGGGACCCATAGCTGGAGCTGGGAAACAAGTCAGAACCAGATCCAAACGTAAACCCACTCTCCAATATCAAGCTACCATCAATTGTGGGCTACAAGAGGGCCTACACCTATTAAATTCTCTATTAAAAAAAAAAGTAAGGGTTATCTCATTTGTCCTGGTGCTAACTTACTCTCCGTTGGAGAATATGCTTCTCTTTTTCAGATAGATGTAGATCCTAAGGAGAGAGCCCCCCCATCATACCTCAAAAGGGCCCCGGCTGAAACTAAGAAAAATTGGAGAAACAAGCAAGGGGGCTGTTTTCCTGATGAACCGGACACCAACACAAGGGGGAAGGAGATCAGCACAGAGAAAAATCAACTCCTACCAAATCAGAGAGCCAGAGCCTCAGAGGCCCCCAACACCTCATCACTGAAGCAGACCAAAAATGAACCCAACATGGCTCAGGGAAATTTTGCGGAAGAGGGGGCGGACAGAATGTCAGAGTCACATGTTGGGTCATGATATGCAGAGACATTTATCTTACCCATAACTGTGGGCTAACTCCACAATGCATGACCCGTATACCTCAATAAGGAGAGGCCAAGGGGAGGGGGTAGGTCACGGATGAGCCTAATAATGGTACCAAACTGACTGTATTTGCTGAATACAGAACTGACTAATAAACTAATTAAAAAAAAAAGAAAACAAGACTTTAACTGCTGAGCTATACCCCTAGCACCCATAGCATTGTATAATTTTAACATAAAACACAATGCTCCTAAGTGTGGTGTGTAGATGTTTCTTAACAGATATTGTCTCAAGCCTATTTTGTCACAGATAAGAACAATTGAAAGTGCTCATTTTCCTGTTCCATTTCTCAGGTTTTTCTTTCTTCTTTTTAACTTCTTGTTGAATTCCACTTTCATATCCTGTACTAATTCCTTATTTCATAGAGTTAGTGGTTTGTTTTCTCATTTTCTAAATATATTTTTTAAACTTTAATTATTTATTTATTAGAGAGACAGCGAGAAAGAGGCAGAGAGGGAGAGAGAGAATGGGTGCTCAAGTGCCTCCAGCCACTGCAAATGAACTCAAATCTCATACGTCCCCCTGTGCATGTGTCTGTTCATGCAGACAGGATCCATTGGCTTTGCAGGCAAATGCCTTACCTACCAAGCCATCTCTCCAGCACTTGACTGTTTTTGTTTGGAATTTTTCAGGCATTTACTTGTGCCTCTTTTGATGGATTTTTTTTTTAATAGAGAAAGAGAGAGAGGGGGGATTGGCATGTGTAGCAGACAGCTTCAGGTTCGCTGAGATGAACATTCAGATCACACACAGTTATGGAGGAAAGGATATTTATTGAAGCTTACAGATCCAGGGGAAGTTCCATAATGGCAGAAGAAGCTGAGCTGCCTTCACAGGCCCAAGCAGAGACAGAGGAGCACAAGCCCCAAAGGGGAAAACCACACAGCACATTTCAGGAACTCCACCTAGGCACACTTTGCATATCTTTAGATTGAAATTGGAAACCCACCACCACACCTTAAGATCTACACAATGGCACTGACTCCAGCCAGGTGGCTGCAGATGCAAACTACAAACAAACAACTGAATATATTGGGGGGCATCTATTCTATTCAAACCATCACATTCTGCCCCTGGCCCCCAATACATTTATAACCATTACACATTGTAAATTGCACTCAGTTCAATTTCAATGGTCCCCACAGTCTTGACCAATTTAAGATATTAAGACCTGTAAAATCAAACAAGTTAAACACTTCTAACATATATAGGCACAGACTAAACATTTTCAACTGGTATAAGGCATAGCAAGGAGAGACTGAAACAATGTAAACTCAACCACCATCAAACAAACATCAAACTTCTTCAGTTCAAGTCCAATACAACCAGGGACTGACAGTCTCCAGATTTTTCAATTTTGCCCCTCCAGCTGGACAGAGTAGGCAGGGAACACTTCCATCCCAGGCCAATAGTGCACTCTATGGTAGCCCTTGCACAGTCCTGGTATATCCAAAACATTTTGAAGTCTTCATGCAAACCACGGTCCATCTTCCAAAGGCTCTTTAAGCCTATCAGGGCCTCATGCCCTTCCTCATGTCGCATCTCAGCAGCAGCTCCTGGAATCATGTGCAATTCATGATCACTCCTCACATTTTCCAAAGGCTCTTTTAGCCTATCAGGGCATTAGGCCCTACCTCATGCCGCATCTCAGCAGCAGCTCCTGGAAGCATGTGCAATTTACGACCACTTCTTGTATTTTTTATGCTTCTGAAATCAATACCAGGTGTGCAGGACATAGCCATATTCTTAATTCACAGACAAAATAAATCCTGACCTTGAAAAGCAGGTTCCTTCTCCAGTCAACTCTTTCCAAAAGAGTTTGTATTTCTATGATAGTCTTCCCTCAGACTTCCTTTCCATGGTAAAGCAATTGGACCATCTTCCATTAAGATTGCTAATATGTTTGACAAGAGCAGATTCAGTAACCTAAAACCAGTCTCAGTGCCTGTAATTTTAACTTGCTTGAGGTTTTTCAGATTTAAATCTTAAATCTCTCAGTCCAATATCTTTAGCCAAGCACATCAGTCCATTACAAATTTAACCTTGATCTAACTCTCTGGGCCTGGGCAGTAGGACGCAGCCAGCCCTCATGCCAGTAGCCCAGTTCCAACAAAGTCCTCTGTGGTCTTTCCTTCCCCTTAGAAAGCTCATAAACCAATCCTCGAAGTTCAGTGTTGTCTGCACTTAGCATTCTCAGACTCTCATCGGAATATTCCATAAAACTTGGATTACCACTCCAGAAGACATCTTCAGTTGCAAGCACCAAGTCCATGCCTATTCCTCCAAAACAAAGGTTCCAAGAGATGAACATCCACATGGTCAGGTTCATCTCACCCCACTCCTGCTACCAAGTTCTGTAGCAGACAGCTTCAGGTTCGCTGAGATGAACTTTCAGATCAGACACAGTTATGGAGGAAGGGATATTTATTGAAGCTTACAGATCCAGGGGAAGTTCCATAATGGCAGAAGAAGCTGGGCTGCCTTCACAGGCCCAAGCAGAGAGAGAGGAGCACAAGACCAAAAGCCGAAAACCACACAGCACACTTCAGGGACTCCTGCTAGGCACACTTTGCATATCTTCAGATTGAAATTGAAACCCACCACCACACCATGCCGGGCCTTCAGCCACTGCAATGAAATGCCAGGCGCTTGTGCAGCCTTACACTTGTGTCACCTTTGTGCACCTAGTTTTGTGGGTTCTTCAGACAGATCAAACACCTCTTTAGGATTCATAGGCAAGCGCTTTAGCCACTGAGCCATCTTTCCAGGCCCTTTCTTGATTATTTTCAATGTACTTATACACATCCTCTTCAGTGTTCATCTAGGGTTCCACTTAATGCACTCTTACTTCAGGGAATTAGTAAATATGGAGGACACGTATTGACGTGTTCTTTAACATTTGTTTTTTTCTTTATTATATTTTATCAGTTATGTAAATAGCGTGTATACAGCCCGTGTTGGTAACATCCTTAGTCTTCTCCCTGTCATCTGCCCATGAGGCTTGTGGGAGTTGCATTTTGGGGGTGGCCATCAGTTATGGGGGAGAGGCAATGTCTCTGTGCATAATGACCCAATTATGGCTCTGACAATAATCCAGCTCTCTCTTCCACGAATTTTCCCTGAGTCATGCAGTATGGACACTCCTTAAAAGGATGACTACAGATGTGTCCACTGGCCCAGTTATTCCCTTACTGGGCATTTACCCTAAGAGCTCAAACCTCAGCTCAGAGATATTTGCTCAACTATGTTTACCTCTACTCACTCCATAATAGCTAAGAGCTGGAATCCACCCAGCTATCCATCATTAGACGAATATATACAAAAGTTGTGGTTTTTCTACATGTCAGAATTCTATGCACCAATAAAGAAAAATGACGCAATGAAATTTGAAGAAAATAGTCACTTGGAGCAGGTCCTTCCCAGCGGATTCACCCAATCACAGAATGATAATTTTTGCATGGCTTCACTCATCTGTGGCTCCTAAACTCATTCTGCCCATGATGCCAGCATACCTCATAATCATCTCGAGGGCTGGACCACAGAGATCGTAGGGCAGTAGGGGAGGGCAATGGTGTGTGTGGGGCCACAACAAGTGGACACAAATACTAGCATGTTGGTAACACCCACAAAGAGGTATGATCAGAGAGACCTACAAGGTTGCCTCAAAGAAGACAGAACTTTGGCACAGTTGTTTTTGAACCAACCATGGTTAGTAGTAAGACTCTACTGCTGAATACACCATATTCTGTTGGGAAGAAACATGGAGCAACCTGGCTGGGAAGCGCAAGAGTGCCAACCACCAGATGATTGGCTCGTCTAGTGCCAGAAGGTATTACATGAGCAACTAGGTGAAAATGAACAACATCTGTGTAAGCAACTCATGGTCTCAGCTACTCAGCAGTAATCAACCTGATGTGATGCTCACACAAGTACAATAGTGCCATATAGCTATGGGGGATTACCAAATATTCCTAATTTGGCTCATGGATCCACTCAGTGGAACGGAAGCCAAACCTGGAATGGGGATACAAGTCAGACCCATAACCAAAAAGGAGCCCACTCTTCAATATCAAGCTCCCACCTATAGTGGGGTTCAAAGGTGCCCACAATTATAAAAATCTCTCAAAATAATAATGGAAGTCCACGTATCTTGCACTGCATTTCCCCCTGTTCTCTATAAGCTGCCCATCTAATCCTGGCAGACAGAAGAGGGGAGTGGAGCTTGACCCCATCACCTACAAGCTGACTGACTTTGGGAAACTCACAAACTTCTACATCGTCATTGATCAGCTATAAGACAGAATGGTGCAACTCAATAATGCTGTAATGCAGATGTAATGCCAATTAAACATATAATATACATATACCCATATATTACATGTATTATGTATACATATATATGTATATCATTAAATACAATGTGGGCTAATGCTCAGCACAGGGTAGTGATTTTTTATTAAGATAAACAAACTAACTCAATTCCACATGCTGAGCTAGAGTTTGGCCCCAGGCTTCTGACTCACTCTCTCCTTTCTCTATGCACAGTGGGTATATAGGAATTCAAGGCAGTACCTGCAGGTAAGGAATCTGCTCTTTGCTGAAATGTGGGCCTGCTGCCATCCTGCTCCCAGCTGTGCAGCGAAGGTCACTCACAGCTCCCACATCTTCCTTGCTTATCCTGCCTCTGCTCCAGATGCAAGATGTCCCAGATGCACTTTGAAGAGTGCATCCCTGACACACCAACTGCTTACTTGTTGCTCTCGACACTCTCCTGCTGAGTGAGGCAGGGGTCTCCCAGCATCAGGGATGAACAATAACCAAAATGTGCACCAAGAAATATGAAATAAACAAGTAATTGTGCAAAAGCTGGAGAGGTGGCTCTGGACTGGAAGAATGGCTTCTGAGGAGGTTGAGGTGGGGCTTGCCTTGTTAGCAATGCAAGAGAAGACGGAGTGAGAATCTGATGCACAGAACATGATGCTCAGGGTGGAAGCAAAGCAGTTGGTGCATTCCAGAAAAGAGCAAGACATTACAGTGGTGGGGAGTGCCAGGCGAGGGGCAAGGGGCAAGGAGAGAGGGAGGCATCCTGCCCACTAGCTTGGGCTTTCCTGGAGGAAAGTGAGAGCTTGGTCCTTCAGGGAAGACATGTGGTAGATTTGTTGTTTGGGAAGCTCCCTGTGGGGCAGAAGCCCAGCACATTGTATTTCTTGCTTTCTTCACTGAGACACAAGGTGGAGGCATCCTCCACCTGAAGCAGAGGAAACAGCGCACTTGTGATTGTGCTGTGTAAGGACTGCCCAGATTTACAAGAGGACAATTACTATGAATATATAGGCAAATCAATGCAATCACTTCTGATATTTTCAGTGTTCCATTGGTTCAATGAATTGTGTAAGTTCGAGACAACCTTACTGTGATATAAATACTAGATATAAATATTAAATTCAATAGTTCAAAGAGCTCATTTCAGAGGTCATGCTACATTCACTCAACCTCATTCCCCTAAGAAACCCTTTTTCCATTACAGTCACTCTCCATTTCTCTCTCTCCCAGCTCCCACAGGCCCCGTCTGATTTCTGCTTCATGAATTTGATTATTTTGTAATCTTTTTAACCAGACTTCTAATGTTGTGTTTATGTTGTTTCTTATTTTTTACTATTTTTACAGGGCTCTTATAATCAGATACAGACATTTTTACATTTTTTGTGATTGCATTCTGTCCCTCCCCCTCTGTTCTTCCCTCCATGCTTCTCTCCCTGCTTATCTGCTTCTCTTCCTTCTGACAATCTCACATGCTGCATCAGCCTCCTAAGGGATCAGCTTCCAAAATCCACTGCCATGTCTGTCTATTCATATATTATACTATTCATAGTATACGATTCATACTATAGTCAAAGACAAGCCCCCCTCATTTTTGCCTGTTTCCAGAGTGACAAAATGACATTGCTAAGTATACATTAGTCTCCTTGTATATTTTTGTGAAAATTACTCAGTAATTTATGATACAGAAAATATTTTCTCAAGAATAACTGTGAATGTTTGTGTAAGCTAATTAAAAATACATTTCTGTAACATTCAAGAAATAAAGTAAACTTAACAAAGATCTAGACGACCATGTAGAAGAAGCCTGGCATTTTGTGTAAAAGCTGGAAGCCTGTGGACCTAGCGTAGCCAAACTGTTACAATGACTGACAACCAATCTCCCCACTTCTTAGATCTCCTTGACCACTCAAAAGTCTGCTTTCCTATTTCCTTGCAGTATTTTTTCAATGGTGATTGCAAATCTTTGTTCCTTTCTTCCTTTTTTTCTTCCTTTATTCTTCCTTCTTTCCTTCCTTTCTCCTCCCCCTTCCTCCCTCCCTCATTACTTCCTTCCATGTATTTATTGGAGAGAGAAGGGCAGATAGAGGAGGGCACACCAGGGCCTCCAGGCACTGCAAATGAATTCCAGATACATGGGCCACCGTATGCATATGGCTTTTCATGGGTATTTGGGATTTGAAACTGTGTCCTTTGGCTTTGCTGGCAATTTCCTTAAGTGCTAAGGCATCGCTTCAGCCCCTGTCTATTTATTTTTACAATAATTTTTTTTGGTCTGGTTTACAGCTTGATTCAATGGGATATACATAGCACGATGATGTTGTTTTGGTGAAGTAAATTATCATTTTAATTTAACTTCACTAGTAATAAAAGCTGTGAAAATTAAGACCTGTCTTACAGGTCAAAGTGGCAAGGATGAGTGTGAAATTTTGCATGAGTCGAATGAGGGCTGCAAGTCAAAGCAGCTTTTCCTGGAAGGCACCCTAGTAATATATATGTGGAAATAAATGTGTAGATTATTTTATCTCTAGAGATATGAAAAATATGTTCAAAGATGTTCATCGATATTCTCTATAACATGGAATAGGAAACTAACTGTGGATTAGAATGTCAATAAAAATTATAATCCAGGCATGGTGGCACATGCCTTTAGTCCCAGTACACAGGAGGCAGAGCTAAGAGGATTGTTGTGAGTTTGAGGGCACCCTGAGACTTCTTAGTGAATTCTAGGTCAGCCTGGCCTAGAGCAAGAACCTAACATGCAAAGCCCAAAAATGTGTATTATAGATCGCAACATGGAATATCCTGCAGCCATAAAGATGAACAAAACTGACAAAATGTGTTGCAGCACATGTGAGAAGCAAATGAAAATGACTTAACGAAAAACAAAATGAAAATATTCTCCAAAAATTGACAAAATATGGGTGATTGTTACTTTCTTTATATGTTCTGTTTTGCTTGAATTTTCCAAAATGAAAACATATAATCAGTAGATGACAATATGGTAAAAAGTGATATGTATTTGGCACCCTCTGTGGAAATGTGTATATATTAGGATACTGAAGACAGCTTAACATATTTTCAATAGCAGAAATTCACAGAACTGCTACAAATTTACTAAGGAAACTACTGCAGTCATTGTGATCAATAAGTAAGGTTGGTTCACACATACTGAGAGGTGTGGGCCTGACCTGCTTACACATATAGCTACAGAGGTCACAAAAATATTAGCCAGCCAATTGCAATAGCTTATACCAGGAAGACATGTGTAGTTCAATATCAGGAAATCTATGACAGACATTAAAAAGTGTCTGTTTAAAAAGACAACATCCATTGTGTTTGTAAATGCTATTGGTAAGGGACAAACAGAAGGACATTTGTTAAGTATATACACACACTTCTGCTTAAAATCCCTTAAGCTCTGTATTGCAGTTAGAATACATTTTACAACACTTGACAGGACTCTGCAGTACCTGGGTCCCACTTGCAGCACTGCCTTGTCCCTCACTCTTCTGTGGTCACTCCAGTGTTGTAGGCCAATGCATAGTTCCTCGCCTGAACAGGCCCTTTCCCACCTCAAGGTCTTTGCATGCATGGCTCTTTGTCTGCAAGGCTCTTTACTTAGGACTTCCTGGGGCTCTCCTCATCTTCCTCTCCTCTCAACAAGAAGCTATCAAAATGTAAAAAGTTCTTACCTACTGCTATATGTGGAATTAAATCATCTGCATATGTTGCTGTTTTTTTTTAATTCATTGCAGCTATGTTAGCTATCCAAAAGGATAAACATCATGATAACATATTTTTCTTAATTAAATACAAACTTTGTATGGACAAATCATGTGTTGGTACCATTTCCCTCCTCCCTGCCCTCATTCCATTGAATTGGAGAATTAAGCAAGAGTGCTGCTGTCGAGGTGAACCTGATAACGTATTTTAATCTTTAATATATCTTGACTATTTTGGTAAGGTATGAAATAA
Organism: Dipus sagitta; assembly: GCA_036346955.1. Classification (NCBI taxonomy): domain Eukaryota; kingdom Metazoa; phylum Chordata; class Mammalia; order Rodentia; family Dipodidae; genus Dipus; species Dipus sagitta. Next base: position 20,497,504 of record CM070778.1, read on the forward strand.
TGTCCTAAGTCAGAATTCACATGCTCTGTGCTGTTCACTGAACATGCAACCCGCACCTGCTTATTTAAGTACAGTGGGTAAAGCCTATGAAATTCAGGTCCTCACTTTAGCTTGTGAAGCTGACAGTTGTATTGCTCATTTCAGAACCAGGAAAACACTGGTGTGCAGTCCTGGATATTTGGCCAAGTAAGTGTCCTCTGGTAACTTACTTTGTCTACATTGTCCCAGTTTGTTCTTTTGTTATTCAGATAAAATCTACAATAGTTTTGTTTTCCAAAAAGCCTGTTATTATGCAAATTCAATTAGGTTAAGTTTTAGGTTAACTCTAGTGAATACACACCTTTGCAGTATTTCATCTTTATATTTACTTAAAACACTTGTTTGAAATACTATTTCAAAACCTATAGTATATCATCAAATAAAATACTGTGGTAGTTTGAATTAGGTGTATCACATAAACTCATGTGTTTTGAATGCATAGTTCCCAGCTGATGGCACTTTAGGTGGTGCAGTCCTGATGGAGCAGATGAGTTGTTGGGGGTGTGCTTATAAGTGTTATAGCTAGCTTCCCCCCTGCTGGAATCTGGCTTGCTCTCCTGCTGCTGTTATCTACCTGATGTTGGCAAGGAGATGTTGTCCAGCCTCTGCTTATGCCATGCCTTCTCCTGCCATCATGGAGCTTCCCCTGAGATTGTAAACCTTAATTAAAAGTTTTCCTCCCATCAGCTTCTGGTCAGGTACTTTATCCTAGCAATGAGAAGGTAACTACAATAAATATAAATCTTCAAACATTTCAGGAGTATCATAAGATGCTATGATTTCAAATTGGATGTAGACATCTTTCTTAGAACACTGAATGTAGTGAGTTAGAAGTTTCTGGAATGATTAAATTGCATAAAGATTTTTCATGTTATGCTTTGTGCCTGTTATACTTTGATGCTGATCTAAGAATATCACTATTTAGTATAACATATTGTAAATGCTATCTAAAGATGATTTTGTGCATCTTCAACATTTGTTGGTGTCCATGTTGCAGAAAATTGGGAAATGGATGGAGGCAACCAGAATGGGGACTCTGAGCTCCTACTCATCGGGCTCTCAGAGCTTCCTGAGCAGCAGCGGACTCTGTTTTGGACCTTCCTGTCCATGTGTCCGGTCACAGTGGTGAGAAACATGCTGGCCATTGGCTCTGACTCACGCCTGCTCACCCCCATGTACTTCATTCTGGCCAACCTCTCCTTCATTGACCCCTTCTTCATCACCAACACAATCCCCAAGATGCTGGTGACCCTTCAGTCCCAGAATAAAGCCATGTCCTACACAGGGTGTCTGACACAGCTCTTCTTCCTGGTCTCCTTGGTGGTCCTGGACAACCTCATTCTGGCTGTGATGGCATATGACAGCTATGTGGCCATCTGCCGCCCCATCCACTACCCCACAGCCATGAGCCCTAATCTCTGTGTCCTGCTCCTCACCTTGTGCTGGGTGCTATCTATCCTCCATGGCCTTATCCATACCCTCCTCATGACCACAGTCACCTTCTGTGGCTCCCAGAAGATCTACTACATCTGAGAGATGTATGTCCTACTGTGGCTTGCGTGATCTGACATCCCCATCAGTCATATGGTGCTGATTGCCACCGGCTGCTTCATCTTCCTCACTCCCTTTGGGTTCATAATCATGTCCTATATCATTGTCAGAGCTATCCTCAGAGTTCCCTCAGCCACTGGGAAGTACAAAGCATTCTCTACCTGTGCCTCTCACTTGGTTGTGGTCTCCCTCTTTCATGGGACTCTCTGTATGTTGTATCTGTAGCCCCTGCCCACCTACTCCATGAAGGACTCTGTTGCCATGGTGATGTATGCAGTGGTGACTCCCATGATGAAACCTTTCATCTACAGACAGAGGAACAAGGACAGGCATGGGGCTCTGGGAAGGCTCTTCCTAGGGAAGTCCTTTAAGAGGTTGTTGTGAAGGTCATGTGAGGCATTAAAGTGGTGACTGTGAGTATCCTCCACCACACCTAAGACCTGTGAGGGGATGGATGTAGGAGTATTAGAACACAGATCCACCTGAGAATGAGATGAGCAATTTGTGTAACATAATGTCCGCACCTTGCAAGCCTCAGAAATAAGTAAGGACATACTGACATCTGTTAATCAGTAAGCAGCTGTGGGGATTCAATGAGATGATGTGTGGAAGTCTGCAGCAGAATCTCGGCCCATAGCAAAACTTGTTATTAAGCAGGGTATCAGTTTGTTATAGACCATTTAGAATTATAAGATACAATAATCATTTTTACTTCAGCTATCGAAAGACTTTCAGTTTCATTGGGTGTAACTTCTAGATTGTGGCCTCTGTTAAACACACAACTTTTTATCCCAGAATGAATTCAAACTGTTTCAGAATTGCTTTTTACTTAACAAGAATAACACCATTGTAGGACAGTAAATAATTAGCTACATTGTTGCTTAATGCCTACACTGTATTTTTGTATCTATGTAATTCATTTAACACATTACCCTATCCTTCAATATTGAATTGATTTCAGGTTTCTCATTGTGTACATGATAGTAAATGTCTTTGTGGCAAACCATTGTTCATTTATCATTTTACAGGGTACTGTGTCGATACATTCTCGCAAAGGACAATCTAAATCTAGCTAAAGGATGGTGGATATGGAATGCTTTCAGAAAATTATGAGATTAAAATAAAAAATGTGAAAAGCCATCACACAAATGGTGTCATCCTTGTCAGGGAACCATATGGCTGCAGGGACAAAAACACTCAGGTCCCAAGTACCCATTCAGAGAACTGCCTACAAGGCCTTCCTAATGAAATGACCATAGGGGGAAAAAAAAAGAAACCCCGAAAATAGTAATGGCTGAGAATCTTTTCAAACTAATGAGAGACATGAAAACACAGACTTAGGAAGCTCAGAGAACAACGAACAGGATGATAACAAACAGAACTATAAAAAATGAGGAAAAGGCCGGGCGTGGTGGTGCATGCCTTTACCCAGCATCCCAGCACATGGGAGGGAGAGGTAGGAGGATCACTGTGAGTTCGAGGCCACCATGAGACTACACAGTGAATTCCAGGTCAGCCTGGGCTAGAGTGGAACTCTACCTTGAAAAGGCCAAGAGAGAGAGAGAGAGGAGACAAAATGGAGGGATGATCTTGAAAGAAGCAAGAGGAGATAAAAAAATAACATACCTAGACGTAAAAGGATAAGAATACTATGTTGGATGTTGGCCAGAGGGCACAAAGTTTAAGCTAGATAGGAAGACAGTTCTGAAGTTCTATTACACATAACTATGATTATAGTTAGTCATAATATACACTTGAAGATCACTGAGAGGAGACCTTAAATGTCCTCATGCCAATAAGGAGATAACTAGGTAAAGTGATGGGGATTGGTTATTAATTTGACTATGGTAATCATTTTACAATGTATATCTTCATCAAATGTCAGTGTACTCTGTAAATAGATTCAACTGGTAACAATTTAAATGCTTTACTTTCTCAAACTTCACGTTTTCAAAATTAAATGTATTTATAATGACTCTTAATGGCAAGGATGTGGGTAAACAAACTTTATTGCACCTTTCTGAATCCATAAATTATGTCACTTTGGAAATGAAGAGGTGTGTATACGTGTGTGTGTGTGTGTATGCATACACAAATATGTGCAGGTCAGAGATTGATGTCAGGTGTCTTCCTCTGTAACTCTCCACCTTTGTTACTGAGGCCAGCCTCTCACTTGAAACCAGGGCTCATTGATTTGGCTAGTCTAGCCAGTCAGCTTGTCCTGAGTAATCTCCTGAATCTGTCTCCTGGGATGACAGGCAGATTACCCTGCCTGCCTGGCATTTACATGGGTGCTAGGGATCTGAACTCTGGTCTGCATGTTTGCATGGCAAGTACTTTATCTACTGAGCTACTTTCCACTTCCCAAGTCTTAAGTTCTGCACTTCTGAAAGCAATCTTTTTGGCTGGAGGATAGACAGGACACAAAAAAGCAATGTCAGATCCAGGGACTTTGGGGGACATTGATAAGATTAGGTAGGGCAGTGTTAAATGCTCATGGAGTATACTGGGGTTGCGAAAACAGTGATAATGCTCTCAAAATATTTTCTTATGTGTTGAGAGATCACTAGATGTGAAGAACTTTGGAGAGACCATCTGTTCTCTGTCCCTTCTGGTAGAGGTGGAAACAAACCACCCATGTTCAAGAACTTTCTAGGGCCACAGAGCAGCAGATGAGAGGGGATTCTGCAAGCAGAGGTCCCAGCCCTGGTTTTGCCCCTGACAACTTTTCCCTTCAATTAACATACAAAGTGTTTAACCCAAAAGTGTATGGAAGTCCAAGAGTACAGGAAAGGGATGCACTTCACCTCTATTCTGTACCCATAATTGGCATATTGTGACCTGCATGTCAGAGGCTGAGGCCTTTGATGGCTGCTGGCTATGGAGGAGAACTCCAGCACACACTCCTTCCATTATCTTTCCCCCTTCAGTCTTGTGTCTGTCTATTGTCACCTCCTAGCCAGAGTAAGCACAGAGGAGCATCGAGACTACTTTTCACTGTTGTGTGTTTAGGAAATTGTAAATATTATTTGCTTCTTCTGGGAGAAGAGTGGGGAATAACAATGATATTAAAGGTGCAGAAGTTACCTAGTAGGTGGCCCCATGTTGATTGTGATTCTGAAGGAATAATTTATTTCCATCTCCCATCCTTGCTTGTTTTTCATTCACTCCACACATGTTTTTATTTCTTCCTTCCTTTCTTTCTTTCTTTCTTTCTTTCGTTATTTATTTATTTATTTATTTATTTATTTACTATAGCAGTGAGAGAGACAGACAGAGGACAGAGAGACAGAATGGGTGCACCATGGCCTTTAGTCCCGCAAGAATGCTAGATGCATGTGCCACTTTGTGTATCTGGATTTGGGTACTGGGCTATCAAACCAAAGTCCTTAGGCTTTGCAGGCAAGTGCCTTAACCACTGAGAAGTCTCCCTTGTTTTTTCTCTCCCATGACATTCCTGATCCATCTTGTTTGATATCTTACACTCTCCCTCCTTTCTCACCTCACATTCTACATCATGTCCTTCCCCTTCTTTTTATCCTTCATTCTCACCTCTTTTGCTCAGCATCCTGACCCACTGCCCTTGTGTCTTCATAGTTAATCTTCATCATTTCACTCTAAATCCACCCTGTTTCCTACTACGGCATCTCTTCTTTGTACCCTCATCTGCGACCATCCTTTCCTTCTCTTGACTCTGAGAGGACATTATAGAGAAGCCAAGTCAAGCCATGTAACCAGTATGAGGTAAGACAGTAAAGGGACAGTAGAAGTGTCAGGACAGCATAAATGGCTATATTAGTTACTTGTTGCCATGACAAAATACCAAGAAATAGCTTAAGGAAGAAAAGGGGTTATTGTGGCTTACAGTTTGTGGGAATACATTCCATCATGGCAGAAGAAATGGCATCAGGAAAGAAAGGGAAGCTGTCATATTTCATCCACGCACAGAAAGCAGAGAGTGAGTTAGAAGTGGGGTTAGACTTATAAAACTGCAAGGCTTAGACCCCAGTGACACAACAGCTCCAGCCAGGTTCTACCTGCTAAAGGTTTCCCACATTCCCAAACAGCATTACTAGCTTGGAACCAAGTGTTCCAACATGAATCTATGAGGGACTCATCACATTTAAACCACAACAGTAGCCCTCCAGAGAGGATGGAGAGACACTGCATAACCAATGAATGGGCTGAGGGCCGGTTCAACATCAGGATGAAGACGTGCTTCAAGTTGGCCTGCAACAGATGCCTTCATCAAATAAGGACAGAATGAGGCATCACCAAAGGATGAGGGTTGAAAACAGGATAATGAGAAATAAATGGAAAGATAGAAGAGGAAAATATGTGATATATTATGCTAGATATATGGAAAAAATGGTATTGTAATATCAGTAGAGATAAAATATGTTGAGTGCCAGGTATGGTGGCTCTCACCTTTAATCCCAGCATTCGGGAGGCTGAGGCAGGAAGAGAATCATAGCAAGTTTGAGGCCAGCCTGGGATACAGAGTGTGCTCCAGATTAGCCTGAGCTACAGTAAGACCCTCTTCAGCAAACCAAGACAAAAACAAGTGAAAAACAACTAGGCCTGGGGACCTAGTTTAGCAGTTAAAGATGCTAACTGGCAAAATCTGAGAGCTGCAGTATGATTACCCATCACCCATGTAAAGTTGGACCTGGCATTTGTTTGCAGTGCTAACAGACCGTGGAACACTCAAACACATACACAAGCGCATGTTCACACCCACGTACCTACACACACATGCTTGTAAAGAAATTAATAATAATAGCTCACTCCAGGAAAGAAGGAAAAGGAATAAAGACAAGAAAGAAAAAAGGAGGGAGGAAAGCTATGGATAAAAGGGGGAGGAAAGAAAGGAGAGAACTATCCCACTTTCAAAACATTTGCTGATACATGTTCTGAGCAAGGAGGCTTGGAAGAGAAGTATCAGAATCCTTGCCTACACTGGAATTCTTAGATCCTGTTTTGTGTGTAAATGCTTGCTTCTCAAAGTTTTTATCTTATGTGTGAAAAAAGTGACTTATCAGATAAGAAAACAAGAAATGAGAGAGAATCAAGATGGAACATTTCTCTTTCGACATTAGGAGGTGTCTTGATACATTAGTGTAGTTTCTACATACTGGGGCTTTTTCACTTTCTGTCTTTCCATGTCTCTAAACATCCATGAGATACTTATGCTGCAGTTGACAAAAGGAAATGTCTTCTTGGAGGTGAAGGGCAGGCAGTTGAATGAGATCATTCTTGGCACTGAGACCATGCTCTTACAAAAGCAAAACAAATCACCTTCACCTGAGGGAATCTCATATTTACATGAGAAGGAAACATCACAGTGATGTTCTGTAATGACTCTTCTCCATGGGTCCAACTTGAGTTGTCTAGAGAGTCGGACAGGGTCACCCAAGGCCCACTAAGAAGCCCTCTCTCTCTGAGCAGTGACAGTCCACACTCAGGACTCAAACCATCCCTTCATGTTCCCAGTGACAAAAAGCTCAACAAGGGAAGTTTCTAGGCTGTCTGATGCAGGCACCCTGGAACAGTGAAGTAGATTCAGCATATCTCCTCAAACTCACTCCTAAAAGTCACAGAGCACAAGCTTCACACAAGAGAGGGGCCTTGCACAAAAGGGATTGGAGGAGTCAGTCCCTTTGGGCCATTATTTTCCTAGTTAAAATTAGTGAGATGGGGATATCATGCTGTGTTAACAACATAGGACCTAAATGTCGTTTCAAGTTTTCTCATGAGAAAGAAGTATATGGGTATTCAGCTGCAGGAAGAAGAGAAGGCAATAGAAGTTGAAGTGAGGATGAGAGTGATGTGGCCACAATCTTAAGAAATGCCAGCAACTATTAGAACTAGAGACAATAGATTCTCCCCTAGAACTTCCCCAAAAAGCTAGTCCTGCTAATACCTTTGTAGTAGCTTTATCAGACTTTTGGTCTCCAGAAAAATGAAAAAAAATACATTTTTATGTTTTCAAGTCATTCAACTTAGGGCAATTTGTTGTAAAATAGCAGGGAGCTGATTCCCTATCCAAGCACCCTGTCAGGACCTAGAAGTCCCTCCAATTCCTGCAGGGGCAAATGTGAGAGTTCAGCTTAGAACCAAGGAAGGGGCTGAAGTGATGATGGAGACAGTCTGTGTGCTGACACAGGAGAATGTTCTCCCCCAAGATAAGAAGGCCTAGAGTTGGTCCTAATAAACTGCTGAGATATTTCTGGAGGCTTGGGCAGGATGATGGTATGGACACCAATAGAGAGATACTATAAATGGAGTCACAAGGCTCAGGAGATCAGGGAACAGAGAAACCACTGCTGGGTTACGTTCCCTAGAAAGCTCCCAGTACACATTTCAAAGGGAAGACAGACTCGGAGAGGCTCAGTGTGAGTGTCCTGTGGCTTCGTTTCAATTTCTCCATGACTAGAGATGCTGAACATATCTGTGTGCTTACTGGCCATGTGCACATCTTCTTTTGTAGTGTCTCCTGGTACCATTTAAGAAAAAATATCTGATTTGGTTTAATCTGCAGCTTACAGGACAGTTCCTAGCATTTGTGTGTGTTTCGCATGCCCTCAATCCTGTCCACTGGGAGGCTGAGATCTGTGGTCTGCATAAGGTTCCAAGTCAGCCTGGGGCTGAGTGAGACCCCGCCTCCAAGAATGACAGAAGAAGACGATGGCACTATAAATCAGGAAGCAACAAAGGAACACCCCAGAAAACAGCTTATTTAAGGCAAGGCAACCATCAATCAAAACTGACATATAACCTGCCCTGACATGGAAGGTGCAATTAGCATTTCCAGTGCAGGCCTATATACCAGGCTTTGTGGCAAGTATTGACCTGGTGTAGGTAGACCCTGTTCCCTATTGGGATGTCTTTGGTCTCAGGTATGATGTGTGTCAGCTTGGGTCCCTCTTTACTGCACTGTTGGCTCAGCTTGCCTCGCTGGGTCAGTGGGTCCACTGCTCTGATCGCCTGGTCTAGGTGCTGTGTAGTTGAGTTCCCTCCCCAGGTCTCTAGTGGTTGCCTGCACTAGCAGTTGGGGGAGGGGAGGCTGTGGAGGGAGCCTAATATTGTACTGAGGCTGCTTAGCTGCTCCCTGTGATACTCTACTTCACAAGTTGCTTAACTCGTTCCTGCTGTCTTCCCTTCATGTTTCTTGACATTATGAGGAGACCGTTGTCAGTGGAAAATCCCTTCACCTGGCTTCTCCAAAGGCTCAGGCAGAGCCTGGCAGCCACATGGACAGGCTCCACTTCCGTAGCTGGTTGTGCCTGCTTCTCCATTTGCTAGAAGCTGTGGGTCTCGGCTGGGATTGATAATTCCTTATACATGTTCACTTTTCTATAGAAGAGTGTAGTTTTCTGTTTTTCTGCTTATATCCCTCCTAGGCTGCTTGGCATGGCTACTACTACACTGCCATCTTACCCAGAAGTCACATGACTCTCATTTTTTTAAAAGTATTTATTTCTAAGAAAAAATATATGATAAAATGAGTGTACCATACCTCTAGCCACTTCAGGTACATGTCCCACTTTGTGCATCTGGCTTTACAGTGGTACTGGGGATTTAAACCCAGTTCATTAGGCTTTGCAGGCAGGTACATTGGCCTATCTATCCAACCCTGACTCTCATTTCTAAAGATAAAAGGGATATATATATATATATATATATATATATATATATATATATATATATATTACCCAGTGAAGCTGAGCATCCTCACACAACAATCAAAATGTAAAGTGCTGCACATTGTTTTGGCCAAAGGAAGGAAGAACACTCACCCAACATTAAATTTGCTTTTGTGATTTATTTTACCATGTATGTGCACACACCTATGTCTGTAAGTTACTTTCAGGAATTTAACTAGTGGAGGCAATCTCAGGCACATGTATTATTACCAGTTACAAAGGCAGAAATATGATTTACATCAATAGTGGTTTGGTTAAATGTGTTGTAATAATTTATACATAAATGGAACATCTTTTGAAATGGATGAGATGAATTTGTAAGTTGATACAAAGATACTATACAAGGTGGAGAGAAAGAAATAAATTTTCACATGTTTGGAAATTTAAACATCAAAACATTAAAATAGTTACTTCAAAAAATAGCCAGGCATGATGGCGCCCAACTTTAATCCTAGCACTTGGTAGGCAGATGTAGGAGGATCGTCACGAGTTCAAGGCCACCTTGAGAATACAGAGTAAATTCCAGGTCACCCTGGATTAGAATGAAACCCTACCTCGGAAAGCCAAAAAAAAAAAAAAAAAAAAAAAAAAAAAAAAAAAGGCTTGTTGTGGCTGTGATGTAGAAAGATGGGGATGCATTCTGTACTGTTTAAACTTTTTTTTAATTTTAAATTTATTTGAGAACAACGGACACAAAGAAACAGGGAGGGAGAGAGAGAGAGAGAGAGAGAGAGAGAGAGAGAGAGGGAGAGAGAATAAGCACAGCAGGGCCTCCAGCCACAGCAAATGAATTCTAGGTGCATGTACCAGCTTGTGTATCTGCTTTATGTGGGTCCTGGGGAATAGAGCCTTGAACCTGGGGCATTAGGCTTCACAAAGAAGCACTTAACTGCTAAGCCATCTCTCCAGCCCCTGGTTGAACTTTGTAAAAAATATTCACTCTGTAGTCTCAGGGTGGCCTCACACTCATGGTGATCCTCCTACCTCTGAGTTTTGTACCTCCAATCTTGTTTCATGTCCATTTTCATAACTTTTCTCCTCATCTCTGCCTTATCTCACCCTCCCCATCTGCCCACTTACATGAAATGTCATAGAGAAATAAAATCACAGATTCAGGTCAAAGATGTTTTAGAAAATGGTTTCAGAAATATCAGTGGCACAGTAGAACTTCCATGAATAGTCAATTAGTCCTGAAAAAGATACTGGCGGGGGGGGGGGGGGGAGATGCATCCAAGCAATGCCTGGTAAAGGCCGGCAAATGAAAAGCAAGAGGAGAGAGCATTGCTGATGGAGCCACATGCTCCTGTTTTGGTGGCACCATGTGACTTCCATTTAGTTATGAGTTGTTCCAGCTAGGAGCTTTAGTTACTAAGAGTGAGACTATAGAGGGGAATTTTATTCTGAGTAGTCTAAGAGTTTTTAAATCTAAAGGTAGTGTTTAGATTAGAAATTTTTATCTTTTCAAAAGATTGGGAGAAAATAAGGAGGGATAGTTGAGGGACATTCATCTGTGTGGCAGACAACATCGTGTGCATGTGAATGGAGATTTAACATTGAAAACCAAGTATCATGCTCTTCAGAATGATTAGACAATATGTGACCCTGAAGGCTTCCCTCTGTCCCCTCTGTATGTTTGAGATTTTTGTGCCATAGAAAAGTATAGAGCTATGTTTTCCCCAAGAAGGCTATGTTGCAAAGACATACCAACTATACTGGAGCTTGAGGTAAAAATATGACCCCTTGGGGGAAAGTTTTCTGGGGTAATTTGGGTTCTCAAGCTATAGGGGAGACATGGTAAGTAAGGGTGGAACTTGTCAATGGGGCTGGTATGGTAGAACCTATACACACACCATTGTCTATAACTGGGTAGGCCTTTTGATGAGACAATAATTATTATCCTGTGTAAAAACTTATCAAGATTAGGGAGATGGAAGGAGTTCTGTATCATGGTTCTAGTATTTGACAGTACATGATTTTTCCCCTTAGTTAAAAAAGAGAAAGTGTAAAGGGACACTTGAGGCTTCCTTAAGCCAATGACCATCTCCCTGTGAGCACTCTCCATAGGGCAACCTGCACTCAGGGTTCCTGAGGCTGTAGATAATTGGGTTTAGCATGGGATTGATGACAGTGTTGAAAATCCCAACAGCTTTGTCCTTATCTGAAAGTTTGATGGAACGTAGTCATAATGTAGTTAAAGATACCAGAACCATAGAATATGGAAACCACAGTGAGGTGGGAGTTGCAGGTGGAGAACACCTTCTTCCTGCCCTCAACAGAGCGGATCCGCAGAGCAGCAGCTGCCACATGGATGTGGGAGATGATAAGAGCCAAGATGGTGGTAATTAACAGAAAGGGAAAGTGGAAATGGAGGCAGCACAATAATTGTGTTGTTTTCCTCCAATCTTATAACTGAGGGCTTGAAAGCATCATTTCAGTCCAACAAACTGAACAATATAAGGAAAGTATGTAAGTGTCTATGAAGAAAAGTATTAAAGTAGTATAATTAAAAATATCACATGGTAGAAAAGAATAATTTCATCATTTCTTATACTAAGAAATCAATCAACATTGCCTAAAATAATGGAGTTTTACACCAAAACATGAAGTTTCAGTTGTAAAGGTAACCTTAACTTGATCTCCCAGTTTATGAGGGGACACATACACATAAATTAAAGTCCTTCAGACATTGACCTTACAGTGAAAGAATATTTTTTTGTTTTTTTCTAGGTATGGTCTTACACTAGCTCAGGCTGATCTGGAATTGGTCTCAGGCTGGCCTCAAAATCTCAGTGATCCCCCTATCTTAGCCTACTGAGTGTGCCAGTGTGCATGTGCACACACACACACACAACAGAAAGAGAGAGAGAGAATGAAACAGGGACTCCAGCCATTGCAAATTAACTCCAGACAAATGTGCCATTGTGAATCTGGCTTCATGTGGGTATTAAGGAGTCAAACGTGGGTCTTTAGGCTTTACAGGAAAGCACCTTAATTTTGAAGCATCTCTCCAGCCCAAGAATTTTTAAAAAGTAATAAAAGCAAAAGTGTAACTGAAAAAACTGAGAAGACAGAGTCAACATACTTAAAACAACAAAGTCGAATGGGTTAAACTCATCTAGGGAAAAAGAAAAAAAAAAAGACTGAATCTAAAACAATCCAACGCTAAGATCTTATTAACCTATGTTGATTAGAGGAGTTGAAGGTAAAGGAAAGGCAGTTTAATGCAGACAAAAATAAAGCTGATATCATGATCTTCTTATAGGAATAATTTAAATTTGAAAGGATGGTAAATGAGAAAATCTTCCCTTTTCTAATTCTAAAATGTGCAAGAATATATAAAAATAAAAATGAATACTACTCTGTTAGTAGTAGAAAAATATAATTCTCTTTATGGATTAAAAAGATATTTGATAATCTTTGATCCGTTACTTATTTTAGAAATTGTTTAAAAACAAAAGTATATGGAAGCCTGGCGTGGTGCTGTACACCTTTAGTCACAGCACTCGGGAGGCAAAGGTAGGAGGATCAGTGTGAGTTTGAAGCCACCCTGAGACTACATAATGAATTCCTGGTCAGTCTAAGCTGGAGTGACACCTACATCAAAAAAAAGAAAAGAAAAGAAAAGAAAAGAAAAGAAAAGAGAAGAGAAGAGAAGAAAAGAAAAGAAAAGAAAAGAAGTATATGGAGACTACTTAACACAAATCATGGGGTGACACTGACATATCAATTTTTGAAAATAGAAGAAATATTTTGGGTGACTTCTGGTTAAGATGGCATCATAGGAACCATGCCAAAGCAGCCTAGGAGAGAAAAAGCCAGAAAAAAAAAAAAAAGAAGAAGAAACAAAGTACCTCTTCTAGTGCATTGTGAGGTGTATAAAAAATTATCAACTTCAGCAGAGAAGTAGGAGGGATTCACGGCACTTAGAGACCACAGAAGCAGGCAAAAGTGGCTCCAGCAGCTGTGGCACCAGGTCCACAAGGCCACACCACAAGGCTAGGCCTGAGCTGCAGGAAAGTCAGGTAAGCAGATTCTCCACTCACACCGGCCTCCTTGCAAACTAAGAAAAGTGAAAGGAGGAAGGCAGGGACCAAGAGTGGCTCCTGAGGAAGAGAATCATGATGTCCAGTGAAAGAATTTCAGCTACCATCCACAGCCTCCCCTCCCCCACCACCAGCACAAGCACTGGCAAACACCAGAGATCTGGGGAAGGGAGCTCACCTACGCAGCACCAGGCACAGGAGATCACAGCAACCCAGCAACCCAACCTGCCTGCCTGAGCCCACAGTGCATCAAAGAGGAACCCAAGGAGGCACAAAGCATAACTTAGACCAAAAGGTAAGTGGGATTACACTAGATAAGTACCCACCAAATAACCCTCAAATATAAGCTTGAATCAGAAGTGCTAATTGTACCTTCCATGTCAGGATAAATTATATGACAAATATGATGGATGTTTGGATTTAAGATTCTTAAATAAATAAGCTATATTTGGGGCTTGTCATTTGTTGCTTCCTGATTTATAGTGCCTTTGTTTCTTCTTCTCTTGTTCTTTGGGGAATGGTCTCACTTGGTCCCAAACTGACTTGGAACCCTGCACACACCAGAAACCTTAGCCTCCCAATTGATAGGATTAAAGGTGTGGGGCAACACACATCCTTAGAGACCGTGACTTTCTAGAGGATCTGGTTGTCATCATACCTACTCTTGCATAAATACTACATGCTGTTTTTATTGAATATGCATATTGTTTAGTTAAATTTCAGAATTTGTTTGTATTTTGTTCCACTCAGCCTACTTGAATAATCTCAGAGCAGGCAAACCCAACACCTAGGATCATTTTTATGATTCCTATGAGAGTCTTAAAAGCCACACCTAGCACCTTAAGTTCCTACCCTGAAGATATATAACATCAGATTGATTGATACCTCTAATAACACTGCAGATAATTAGAAAATCCAAGCATTAAATTAATCCAAGATGTAAAAATCTCTACATTATAACACAAGAAACACCAAAAATCAAGACAATATAAATCCACCAAAAAGTATTAATGCATCACAAATGACCTCTAGTGAGACTGAATTAGAGGAAATGCCTGAGAAAGATTTCAAAAGAATTATTACAAATATGTTCACAGATATCAAAGAGGAAATCAAAGGAAAGAAAGAGGTCATCAAAGGAATCAAAGAAGACAGCAGAAATTAATTTAATGAAATAAGGAGGTCAATACAAGGCATAAATTAGGAAATAGAAAAATAAACAAAAACCAATCAGAAATAGTAGCAAAGAAGAACACAGTCAGTGAAATTATAAAATCTGTAGAAAATCTCACCAGTAAAATGGATGAAGGAGAGGACAGAATTTCTAAACTAGAAGACCGGGCATTAGATCTAATAGAGTCCAAACAAAGAGAAAGAAAAACTAACAGGAAAGAATGAATGGGAATTTCTAGATATTCAGGACACTATGAAAAGATGAAACATATGAATTCAGGGTACAGTAGAAGGAGAAGAATTTCACCCCAAGGCATAGTAGGTGCTTTCAACAAAATCATAGATGAAAACTTCCCCCAAATTGGGAAAGACATGCCAAGGCAGATATAGGAAGCCTTTAGAACACCAAAGTAACAAAACCTGGAAAGAACCTCTCCTTTCCATATTATAATTAAAGTACCAAACATATAAACCAAAGAAAAATTATTGAAAGCAGCTAGAGGGAAAAATCAAGTGACAAACAAAGGCAAACCATCAGGATCACAGCAGATTGCTCAACACAAACTTTAACAGCCACAAGGGTTTGGAATGATACATTCCAAGTTCTTAAAGATAACAACTGTCAACCAAGGTTACTTCATCATGCAAAGCTATCCATTCAAATACACAGATAAATAAGGACATTCCACAACAAAAGCAAGCTAAGGGAATATTTGAAGACAAAACCAGCTCTAAAGAAAATAGTTGACAGGATCCCACATGCTGAAGAGAAAGAAAAGCACACATATAAGGAGCCTGGAAAACACAAACCATTCTCACATTCTTCTTAATACAAGAGAGTAAAGGTAAACCTGGAAGAACCACAAAACAATAAAAATGGTAAAAGTAAATACACATCTTTCAATAATACCTCTTAATATTAATAGCCTCAATGCCCCAACCAAAAGACATAGGTTCGCAGACTGGGTTAAAAAGCAGAATCCTTCAAGTTGTTGCCTCAAAGAAACTCACCTTTCTACGAAGAATGGAAAGTATCTTAGAGCAAAAGGGTGGAAAACGGTGTTTTAAGCAAATGGGCCTAGAAAACAAGCAGGGGTTGCTATGATAATATCTTACAAGAAAGACTTCAGTCCATCATTAATTAGGAAACATAAAGAAGGTCTCTTTATATTGAGTAAAGGCACATTCCAACAGGAGGACATTACAATCCTAAACATATATGCACCTAACATGGGGGCTCCCAACTTCATCAACAAAATGCTATTAGAACTAAGGTCACAGATAACACCAAACACAGTGGTAGTGTGTGACTTAAATACCCCACTCTCATCAATTGACAGGTCATCCTGGCAAAAAATAAACAGAGATATGGATTAAATGAGGTCATAGAACAAATGGACCTAACAGATATATACAGGACATTTCATCCAAATGCTGCATAATGTACATTCTTTTCAGCAGCATATGGGACATCCTCTAAAACAGTCCATATATTAGGACATAAAGCAAATCTTAACACACCCAGAAAAATTGAAATAATTCCTTGCACTCTATCTGATCACAATGGGATCAAACTACCAATCAATAACATGAAATGCTATAGAGCATACCCAGAATCATGGAAACTAAAGAATACACTACTAAATGATGAATGAGTCAATGGAGAAATCAAGAAGGAAATGAAAAAACTCATAGAGTCGAATGATAATGAGAACACAACATACCAAAACATTTGGGACACAAAGAAGGCAGTCCTAAGAGGGAAACTTATAGCTTTAAGTGCCTATATTAAGAAATAGAAAGGTTGTACCATCCTACATTCCCACCAACAGTGGATGAGTGTTCCTACTTCTCCACATCCTCGTCAGCATTTATTTTCATTTGATTTTTTGATGTTTGCTATCCTTATTGGGGTAAGGTGGAATCTAATAGTTGTTTCAATTTGCATTTCTCTGATGATTAGGGATGATGAACATTTTCTTAAGTGTATGTTTGCCATTTCTATTTCTTCCTCTGTGAACTGCCTGTTCAGCTCTTTGCCCCATTTTGTGAGTGGGGTGTTTGGCTTCTTACTGTTTAGATTTTTGAGTTCTTTGTAGATTCTAGAGATTAGGCCTCTATCACTTGGATAACCTACCAGTATTTTCTCCCATTCTGTGGGTAATTTATTGGTTTGCTTATTGTATGCTTGTCTGTAAAGAAACTCTTCAGCTTCATGTGATCCCATTGGTTGAGTGATGGTTTAAGATTGTGAGCTACTGGGGTTTTGTTCAGGAAGTCTTTTTCCATTCCTATATCATGGAATGTACTTCCTAAATTTTCTTCCAGTAGTATTCAAGTTTCTGGTTTTATATTGAGATCTTTGATCCATTTGGACTTGAGTGTAGTGCATGGTGAAATGTGTGGGTCAAGTTTCAGTTTCCTGCATATGGTTATCCAGTTTGTCCAGCACCATTTGTTGAAGATGCTGTCTTTTTTCCAGCCTATATTGTTTGGGCGTTTATTGAATATCAAGTAGATATAGTTGCTTGACCCAAAGTCCGGGCCCTCAAGTCTATTCCATTGGTCTATAGTCCTGTTTTTATGCCAGTACCATGCTGTTTTTATTACTATGGCTTTGTAATATAGCTTTAGATCAGGTATGGTGATGCCTCCAGAGGTATTTCTTTTGCTGAGGATATGTTTGGAAATGCGAGGGCTTCTGCCTTTCCATATGAAATTTGAGATCATTTTTTCTATCTCTGTGAAGAACAAGGTAGGGATTTTAATTGGAATTGCATTAAATCTGTATGTTGCCTTTGGTAGGATTGCCATCTTCACAGTGTTAATTCTGCCTATCCAGGAACATGGGAGGTCTTTCCATTTTCTCAAGTCCTCCTCAATTTCTTTTTTGAGTGTTTTTATATTTTCATTGTATAGATCTTTCACTTCCTTGGTTATTCCAAGGTATTTTATTTTTTTTGTTGCTATTGAAAATGGATGGTACAACCACTTTGGAAAGCAATGGAGACTTCTGAAAAATCTGACTATAGAGATACCAACAGACCCAATTCTTCTCTTACTGGGCATCTACCCTAAAACTTTCAAACCACAGACTAAAGAGATTTGCTCAACCATGTTGGTAGCGGCTCAATTTCTAATAGCTAAGAGCTGGAATCAACCCAGATGTCCATCACTAGAAGAATGCATAACTAAGATGTGGTATATCTACACAATGGAATTCTATACAGCAGTAAAAAAAAAATGACACAATGAAATTTGAGGAAAAATGGTTGAACCTGGAACAGATCCTTCTCAGTGAACTTACCCAATCACAGAAAAAAATCGCCACATAGTCTAACTCATCTACAGTACCTAACCTGAATCTACCCAAGATACCTTACATATCCTGCAAGCATCTTGAAGACTAGACACTAGGATGGAAGGGGAGGGAGGGGAGGGCATCAAAGGGGTGGGAGACACAAATCTAGACCCAAACGGCAATGGTACCATAAAATTCTACTTACTAAGAGACAGTCCAAATGGCTGATACATCACCAGGCTCTTACAGGGAACACCTGAACCACAAGACATTGGAGAGGGTAGGATCAAGACTAACCTTAATCTTATACATCTTCCCTTCCTCCCTTCCCTCTCCCTCTCCCTCTCTCTTCTCTCTAACTCTTGTATATATTAGTTATCTTTTTCCTCATTTTCTTAGTGGGCACTGACCTACAACTCCCAGTACCAGCATGGAGCTATCATGCACAATGAGCTTTTGATCAGAGAGACCTACAAGGTTTCCTAAAAGACAGACAGATTTCTGTCAGGGTACTTGATGACCCACCAAAGGCTAGTGCTAAGACCCTACTGCTGAAGACACCTTATGTGGTTGACATGCAAAATAGAATGGCATGGCTGGAAGTTGGAAGACAGTCAGTCCCCAGACAGTCAGCGTGTCTAGTGCAAGAAGGTGCTACATGGGCGTCTGGGGGAAAATGACCAATATCTGTCTAAGAAACTCATGATCTAATCTACTTAGCAGCAAATAACTTGTTGTGATGCCCACACAAGTGCAATAGTGGCACAAAGCCATGGTGGGGAACCAACTGCTCTTAATTTGGCTAACTGATCTCCTCAGTGGTACGGGACCCATAGCTGGAGCTGGGAAACAAGTCAGAACCATATCCAAACATAAGCCCACTCTCCAATATCAAGTTACCATCAAGTGAGGGCTACAGGAGGGCCTATACCTATTAAATTGTCTATTAAAAAAAGTAAGGGTTATCTCATTTGTCCTGGTGCTAACTTACTCTCCATTGGAGAATCTGTTTCTCTTTTTCAGATAGATGTAGATCCTAAGGAGAGAGCCACCCCATCATACCTCAAAAGGGCCCCGGCAGAAACTAAGAACAATTGGCGAAATAAGCAAAGGTGCTGATTTCCTGATGAATCGGATACCAGCAGAAGGGGGAAGGAGATCAACACAGAGAAAGATCAACTCCTACCAAATCAGAGAGCCAGAGCCTCAGAGGTCCCCAACACCTCACCACTGAAGCAGACCAAAAATGAACCCAACATGGCTCAGGGAAATTTTGTGGAAGAGGGGGCGGAAAGAATGTCAGAGCCACATGTTGGGTCATGATATGCAGAGACATTTATCTTACCCATAACTGTGGGCTAACTCCACAATGCATGACCCATATACCTCAACAAGAAGGAGCCAAGAGGAGGGGGTAGGTCATGGGTGAGCCTAATAGTGGTACCAAACTGACTGTATTTGCTGAATACAAAACTAACTAATAAAGAAAAAAAGGAAAAAAAAAGAAATAGAAAGGTTGAAAGTAAGAAACTTAATGCTTCACCTAGAAAGCCTTGGAAAAAGAACAAGGAAAACTGAAATTCAGTAGATGGGAATAAATAAAGATTAGTGCAGAAATTAATGAAATATAAACCAAAAAAATTCCAAAGAATTAATGAAACAGAGTTCGTTCTTTGAAATGATGAATAAGATTGATAATCCTTTAGCAAAACTGACCAAAAGAAATAAAGAAGAGACACAAATTAATAAAATTACAGATGAAAAGGCACCATATCATCAGATACCAGAGAAATTCAAAAAATCATAGGGACATACTGTAAGAACATACACTCCACTAAGTGTAAGAATCTGAAAGAAATGGATGATTTCCTTGATTTATATGACACACCTAAATTAAATCAAGATGAGATTAACCACTTAGACCTATAACAATTATGGAGATGAAAGCAGTTATCAAAAATCTCCCAATCAAAAACAGTCCATGCCCCGATGGATTCACTGGTGAATTTTACCAGACCTTCATCTAAGAACTAACACCAATGCTTCTTAAACTATTCCATAAAATAGAAAAAGAAGGTATCCTACCAAAATCCTTCTATGAAGCGAGCATCACCCTGATACCAAAACCAGATTGCTAGAACAAAAATTAATATATTGAACAATCTCCTCATGAGCACAGATGCAAAAATTCTCAACAAAATATTGGCAAACAGAATACAAGAATATATCAGAAAAATCGTTCAACCCCACCAGTTAGGCTTTATCCCAGAGATGTAGGGATGGTTCAACCTATGCAAATTGATTAATGTAATACATTATGTAAATTGACTTAAGGACAAAAATCACATGATCATCTCATTAGATGCAGTAAAAGCAATGGGCAAAATCCAACATATCTTCATTGCAAAAGTCCTATAGAGACTGGGGATAGATGAAACATATCTCAACATAATAAAGGCTATTTATGGGCAAACCTAAAGGTAACATAATACTAGATAGAGAAAAACGTGAACCTTTCTCACTCAAATCAGGAAGAAGACAAAGGTGTCCACTGTTCCCACTTTTATTTAATATAGTACTGTATGTGTTAGCCATAGCAATAAGGCAAGAGACATGCATAAAAGGGATACAAATTGGAAAGAAGAAAACAAGTTATCATTATTGGCAGATGACATGAGACTATACATAAAGGACCATAAAGACTCTACCAGTAACCTGTTTGTGTTGATAAATACCTATAGCCATGTAGCAGGATGTAAAATAAACATGCAGGAATCAGTAGCCCTCCTATACATATGCTAACAACAAACACACAGAGTATGAAATCAGAGAATCACTCCCATTCATAATTGTATCAAAAAGAAGTAACTTGAATAAACCTAACCAAGGAAGTGATAGATCTCGACAATGAAAACTTTAAAACACTTAAGCAAGAAATTGCAGAAGACATTAGGAAATGCAAAGACATCCTTGTTCTTGGATTGACAGACTCAATATTGTGAAAATGGCAATCTACTGAAAGCACTCTACCCATTTAATGCATTCCCCATCAAAACTCCAATGGCATTCTTCACAGAAATAGAAGAAACAACCCAAAAATTCACTTGGAAGCACAAAAAACCCTCAAATATCTGAAGCAATTTCGATCAACAAAAATAAGGCTGGTGGTATCACCATAACTGATTTTAACCTATATTACAGAGCCATAGTAATAAAAGCAGCATGGTCCTGGCAAAATAAATAAATAAATAAATAAATAAATAAGTAACATACAGACATGTAGATCAATGGAAAAGAATAGAGAAGCCTGATGTAAGTCTGGGTGGCTATTGCCACCTGATCTTCAACAAAATACTCATTGTAGAAAAGACATTCTCTTCAGCAAATGGTGCTGGGAAACTGGGTATGTATCTGTAGAAAGATGAAAACATATCCTTATCTCTCACCATGCAAAGGAATTAAGTCCAAATGGATCAAAGACCTTAATATCAGAACTAAAACTCTGAAACTGCTAGAGGAAAAGTACGGGAGCTCCTTCAACATGTTGGTCTTGGCAAAGACTTTCTGAGTATAACCCCAATTACTCAGGAAATAAAACCACAGATCAACCACTGGGACCTCATGAAATTACAAAGCTTATGTATGACAAAGCAAACTGTGAATACAGCAAAGAGTCAAGCTACAGAATGGGAGAATATCTTTGCCAGCTATACATGTGAAGCAAGATTGATGTCTAGGATGTACAAAGAACTCAAAAAATTAAATAAAAAGAAATCAAACAACCCAATTAAAAATGGGCTATGGAACTAAATAGAGAGTTCTCAAAAGAAGAAATACAGATGGCATATAAACATCTAAAAAATGTTCTACGTCCCTAGTAGTCAGAGAAATGCAGATTAAAATTACATTGATATTCCTTCTCACTCCTGTCAGACTGGCTACCATCAGGAAAACAAATGACCATAAATGCTTGCAATGATTCAGAAAAAGAGGAATCCTTCTATACTGTTGGTGGGAATGCAATCTGGTCCAGCCATTGTGGAAATCAGTGTGAAGGTTCCTGAGACAGCTAAAAATAGCTCTACCATATGACCCAGCTATACCACTTCTAGGCATATATCCTGAGGACTTGTCTCACTACCTTAGAGATACTTGCTCAACCATGTTTATTGCCACTCTATTCACAACAACTTGGAAATGTAACCAGGTAGATTTCCCTCAACTGATGAGTGGATGAAGATGTGGCACATTTTCACAATGGAGTTCTGCCCAGCAGTAAAGAAAAAATGAAGTTATGAATTTTGCAGGGCAGTTCAAGGATCTGGCAAGGATTATACTTAGTGAACTAGCCCAGGTCCAGAAAGCCAAATGTCACCTGGTCTCTCTCATAAATGGATACTAGCTACAAATGATTGGACTTCTATGTGAGTAGGAATAAAACTCAGTAGCAGAGGACAGTAAGCTAGAAAGGAGATATAAAGGGGATAGAAAGGAAGGGTGTACTTAATATGATGGTATTGTCTATAGGTAAGTAGAGGAACAATTTATGAGGGTGAAAAGGCCTGAGTGAGGTCAGGGGAAGAGATTGAGTAAAGGAAAGGTGGAGGGAGGGCTAATCAAAATCTAAGAGAATATAAATAAGTCATATGGAAACCTTTTTTGGATAATTGAACACTCAGGAGCCATAGATTGTTACTAGAAATTTTTCAATGCCAGGGATGGGATGCCTTCCAGTGAGTTGTTGGCCTGGGAGGTTTCTGATTTCCCCAAAACATTACAGGCCATTGCCAAGACCCTTGGCTTCCCACCAGGAATAGATGGTAAGACCCTATTGCTGAAGACTACACATACATGGGTTGCAAAGCCACTGAGAAATCCTGCTGGAGCTGACATGAAAATCTCCTCCATGTAGACCAGCTGACATAAAGCTGGCAAAAGCCATATGGCATGCAGTTCAATGGGAGTGAGAGAAATCATCAGTGAAGATTCTCAACAGTGGAAACTGTAAGCTTTATACTTGGTCACCAAGGCCAAATGAGCCAACTGGTGCAAGAGTGGCATATCTTCTACTGGGGAAACAAACCACCCTCTACTTTAACTGGAGGCCTGCTCCATGGAAGAGAATACATCTGTGATATTGAAAATCTAAAACAGGGGTAGTCATGTGCCCTAGGGTATAACATCTGCTGCTGTCTTGCTAAATGTATATACTATTCTCACCAAACTAGCCAGTAAGCACTTTTCTTATTATTCATACCCATGTATAAATGCTACTCTCACTTTTGGTTAGAGTAGCTTCTCTTTTCAGATGGGAGTGACCTTGGAACGACTCAGAAGGAACCATGGTGCTGAGAAGAACTGACAGAGGAGTGCTCAGCATGGAAATATCTCTACCACATCCTCCAAGGACCAGGGTCCATTGCTGAAGAAGTGGTGGAAAGAATGTTAGAGCCAAAGGAAGAGTAGGACTCCTTTTAACCTGCTCCTACACACTCAAAATGGATGGGATATCCATAACCTCACAGTGACTGACACTACCTACATAAGACCTTCATAATAGACATAAAAGATTATGATATCAAAATAAAAGAGAGACTGATTGAGAGGGGGAGGGCATATGATTGAGAGTGGAGGGCTAGAAAGATGTGACAGAGGAGTGTTCAGCACTGAAGCTCTATCCCACACTCCAAGGTTTAGGGTCCATTGCACAAGAGGTGGCAGAAAGAATGTAAGAACCAAAGGAAGGGTAGCATTGCTTACAATATAATCTTCCAGACAATGACATCAAATTAAAAGAAAGACTAATTGAGAGGGTGAAGGGATATGACAGAGAGTGGATTTCTGAAGGGGAAAGTGGGGGATGGGAGATAATTATCATGGTTTATTTTCTATAATTATAGAAGTCAGTAAAAAAAGGTGAAAAATGAGAATATATAATGGACAAAAATTGTTATTGTAACAACAAATATGATATATTTCCCAATAATCAAACTTAAGAAGGAATGTGAAATAATTTCCTTTAAAAACTTTGAAATATGCTATAAGATATAAAACTAGATTTAAACAATGGAAAAGGAAGTCATATTTTTGCATGGAGTCAATATGACTAATATTTCATTTATTCTTAAATTATTAACAATATATATAGTCTAGCTGGTTCTAAAATTGATGTAGAAAAACAACAATAGCTAGAAAAGTTAGTGAGGATGGACTATGTCTTCCAGGTTTTCATTGTAAAGATCCAGAACAATTTAGACCTTTCATACTGGTTCAGTAATTGCACGGAAAACACTATAACAAAGTGATAAAAATCCTGGTGTAAACCTAAAACAATATAGGAGCAGAGTACATGATGCAAGTCGCAGTTTAAATGAATGGAAAATCTACTAATGTACTATTCAATGATTTGTATTGAGGCAATATCATAGAGAACTGGAACAACAAGTCATGCACAATCTCCATGTTAAAACTAGATAACCACATGTAGAAAAATGAAGGTAGAACATTACATCTCACCCTGCACACAAATCAACTCCAAATACCTCAATGACCTCAATGTTAAACAATGAAACACTAAACAATGGAAGTACTATAGGAAGTACTTTTGGGGTGTGGCCACAAGACATACGTGTAGGTAGGGATTTTCTGGTTGGAGTAAAGCCACTTAGGAAATCAGTTCAATAGTTACAAATAAGAAGACATGAAACCAAAAAGCATTTGTATAGCGCAAGAAATGGCCACCTGAGTGCAGAGGCAGCCTGCAGAATAGAAGGTCTTGCCTGCTATACATCTAGGATATTCAAAGCACTCAAAAATGTAAACACCAAGAACGTGAACTACCCAACCCCCCCAAAAAAAACTGGGTTATGAAACTCACCAGAGAGTTCTGAAAAGAATACAAATGACTAGCAAATATTTTTTAACTGTTCAACAAACTAATCCATCAGGAAAACGCAAAGTAAAACTACTCTGATTCCATTGCACTCAGTCAGAATGGCTAGAATCAAAGGAAACAAACAACAACAACAAAAGACAAGAACAAGGCATGGTGGTGCACATATTAATCCTAGCACTAGGGAGCCAGATGTAGGAGAATTGCTGTGAGTTCCAGGCAAGCCTGGGATTACATAGTGACTTTCAAGACAGCCTGAGAGAGAGGGAGGCACTACCTGGAAACACTATAAAGGAGGACAACAGAGCTGGAGAGATGGCTTAGTGATTAAGGCATTTGCCTGCAAAGCCAAAGGATCCTGGTTTGATTCTCTATGACCCATGTAAGCCAGATGCACAAGGGGGGGCATGTGTCTGTAGTTTATTTGCAGTGGCTGGAGGCCCTGGTGCACCCAGTCTCTCTCTTTCCATCTCTTTCTCTCTCTCTCAAATAAATAAATGACAAAAATTAAAAATGATCTTTTTTTTAAAAAAAAAAGGACCACAAATACTGACAAGGATGTGGGTAAAGACTGACTCTTATTCACTGAGGGTATGATGCAGCCTGGTGCAGCCACTAAGGAAGTCAATATGGAGATTTTCCTAAAGCTAAGAATACATCTACCATATGACCCCAGTATACTACCTCTAGCCATTGACTCTAAAGACTTTGCTGTCCTTCAGAGATTCTTTCTCAGCCATGTTTATTGTTATTATATTCACAATAGATAAAAATGGGATCATCCTAGGTGCCAATCACCTGATGAATGGATATTGAAAATGTGGTACATATGAACAATGGAGTATATTCAGCTATAAAAAATAAAGTTGTGAAATTTCCAGGAAAACAGATGGAGTTGGAAGGAATCATACTGAGTAACCCAGTCTCAGAAACACAAATGCTGAATGTTCTCTGCTATGAGCATATGCCACTTTTGAACTTCTAGATTAGTGGATATATGTCAGAACCAGTATCTTCAGAAGCAAGGAAGACAGAAAGAGGACATGGGCAGTGATTATGCAGGAGGGTAGCAGAACACATGGCTCACAAATGTAGAGGGGAATAATTTTGAGAGGGAAATTTTAGTAAGGATGGAGGTAGGGAGATGAAGGGGGGAGTGGGCAGTCTGAAGATAAATGAAAACTAGACTTGGGAATAAGCCATTTGGAAATTGACCGTTTATAATCTAACTTCTAATTTTCTTTTTGAAAAGGTTTACAATGAAGTTTCCTTATATGGTGAGAAAAGCTGATCCCAGAAATCATAGGGTATTATTTGAAAATTCCAGTGCAAGGCATTGGATATTTCCTAATGAATTGCTTGTCAGAGAGACCATCTAGGCTACTTACACCCATATGGGCTATTGCCATTGTTCTTGCATACCCACCCAAACCGGAGAGCAAGTGCCTATTGCTGAATACAACACAGGTATTGTTTGAAGGATGGAAAAAAACAAAGAAAGAAAGAAAGAAAGAAAGAAAGAAAGAAAGAAAGAAAGAAAGAAAGGAAGGAAGGAAGGAAGGAAGGAAGGAAGGAAAGAAGAAAAACACAGAGCCGGGCATGGTGGTGCATGCCTTTATACCAGCAATGGGGAGGCAGAGGTAGGAGGATCAACATGAGTTCCAGGCCACCCTGAGAGTATATAGTGAATTCCACGTCAGCCTGAGCTACAGTGAGAACCTACCTCAGGGAACAAAAAAAAAAAAAAAAAAAAAGGCTGAATGAGGTCTGAAGCTTCCTAGATCTCCCATAAAAATTCTGGCAACTGATGATATCTGGAAGTGGGGCATTTATGTTCCTTAGTGGATTTCCATTTCTCTAGTAAATAACCTCTCCACCATGATCATAAAAGTCACCCTAATTTAAGTCAGTATCCTGAAAGAAAGCAAATAGTATACATTAAATCAGATGCAGATCAAGTGGAAAGAAAGAGAATGTTAGTAGGAAAAGAGGGGGCAAGAGAGAGGATCAGTGGGCAGGAATAAGGGCACAGTGCATTATATACCTGTATGAAAATACCAAAAATAACAATTGCATTCTTTCTTCTGCCACCCTTCCCTCCCTCCTCCCTCCCTTCTTTCCTTCCTTTCCTTCCCTTCTTCTCCCTTTTCCTTCCTACATTTTCCCCTTCCTCTTCTTCCTTTCTTCCAACAAAGCCTAGATTCTATTTTCTGTTCTTCAGGTGAACAGCATCATTTACAACTGTCCGTGGCTGGATTGTCATGGACCTTCACCTGCGATGCCAGAATTCCTCCTTCCTGTCCCCCCAAGATGCATGTGAACTTTGTAGGTGCTGGATTATGTAGGGAGTGCTGTCACATGACTGTGGAGCTGTGATGCAGCTTTCATGAGGATGCATAACTGTGCACTCCTGATGCAGCTCTCATGAGGTTGCTATCATGAGTGCATTGCAGATTGGGGTGGAGCTTGTTTTGGGACCACCCACATTCTTGTAAGTGACCTGTCACTCATGCTGTGTAAGTTAGCCCAGTGAAGTCACTCATTCATCAACTTTGACTTTGGTGAAATCCTAACTTTGCTCTGTTGGTGCCTTATCTGGGGTGATAAGAAATTTACTAAAGTCTCCTAAGAAAATTTAACACAACTCCCTCTCCCTCCCCCTCTTCCTCATCTGTTTTCTTTCAATCTCAATTGTTTTATTTCTCATTTAACTTTGGTAGACTTTCCTAGAGAACACAGGATAGGTGGATTTTCAGGTTTTGCATTAGTTAGTCTTTTCTGTGGAGTCTATCTATCATAACCTTGTGAAGCCTGTGCTTATTTTGAGTTTTCTGAACATATTTCTTTGCCCACTCTTTGCTCTCTATCCTTAGCCCAAACTCCCTCTTTCCATGTAACTCATTCTTCCTGCTTTCCTTCTATTCACTTTCCCCATCTCTAATTTTCTGTCATGATTCTAGCTAATCATGATTCTCACTTGTCTGTTCTCCTTTCCACTTATGCACAAAGTATCTAATATTTTTATGCATATTGCGTCATCCTAAAGTAACTGGAGGTTAAGGAGTGACAAGAAATCATGCTGCGCATGTGCCTCGGTGTCAACTGCCCTTGGACACGAGGCCAGGCTCTTGACATGCCGGCTGAGGCCGCGTGTGCGCTTGTTGTCTGCTTGCGGCTGCCTCTCCACTGAGGACCGAGCAGTCGCTCTGGGTCAGCTGTACGGAGCATGGGGAGGTGAGTGCACGAGGATGGCTGGGACACAGAGGCCCGAAGTGGGACAGAGACCCTGTGGGTGAAGGTGTGCTGAGGCCTTCGCGACACTCCCCCATCTTGTGTGCGTGCCCGTGTGCGCGTGCGTGCTCGTGTGTGCGCGCGTGTAAGCCAGGGACCAATGTCAGGGTCCTCCTCGATTTTCTCCTCTTGACTCTGAGACAAGGGCTCTCTCTGAACCTACAAGTCATCTATTCGGGCACTGGGTTCACCCAGGAATTGGCTGGCTGCGCTTACCCAGCACTGAGGCCGCAGACCTCCACCTCACAGGCGTGTTAGGTGGGTGCTCCGGTCTGAGCTCAGGGCCTCATGCCTGCACAGCAAGCACTTCACCCACTCAGCCATCTCCTCAGGTCTCAGCTCCTTCTTTCCCTCTTCTGCACATTTATTGAGACAGTCTCAGTATGTAGTCCTGTCTGGTCTGGCAATCCCATAGACTGTGCTGGCCTTGAACTTGTGGCCATCTTGTTTGTACCTTGGGAGAGCTGGGATTACGGGCCTGTGCCGCATACCTTGTCTCAGAAATCATTCTTGAGACTCAGAGTATTTGTGTCAGTATGAGAGACAGAACAGCCTAGGGAAAGATCCAAGTGTGATAGGAGGGCTTGCTCCAGACTTCAGGTGTATCTGAGTGCTGACCAAACATTGCTCTTTAATTTAATTTAGTACAGAGAGAAAGAGAGAGAGAATGAACATGGGAGTGCCAGGGCTATTTGCCCCTGGAAAGGCCTGGCATTATGTGAGTTCTGGGGATTTTCTTCAGTAGTTCTATTTCCTTACTCATGTCTTGTATGAGCTCCTTATTTAATTAAGCTGGTTTCCCATGTTCTCTTGGAATTCCTTCAGGAGTTTTCTTTCTTCTTTAGTTCCTTTGATTTCTTCTTTGATTTCTTTAAGTATAGATAAAATCTGTTTTTTTTTTTAAATCTTTGTCAGGTGTTTCATCTAAAACAGTCTCATTGGGGGCCACTTCTGATGTATTTATAATTTTTGGTAGGATTGTATTATCTTGATTCCTTGTGTATCTTATATTATAATGTGGTTTTGCATCCTGAGTTGATTTGCTGCTTGGGCTTTCTAATAATCTATGGTGCTTTTAGTTTTGAAAATCCAAATTTATGTACCTTCAGAGTAGGAGTTTAAGGTACCAAGTGTAGCTCTTGTACTTCAGTTCAACTGCAGAAGTAATGCTAGGTATTGAGTTTGCTCTACACCCTATTCCTGTCAGCTGGGAGGTTAAGATTTGTGTTCTGATTTGGGTTGCAGGACATCTGGATCAGAGTCAGACCCTGCCCCAAATAATAACAGAAACAAAAGACAAAGGCCCTATAAATCGGAAAGCATCAAGGGCAACAGTAATCAACACCCAGCAACAGCTTAATTGAGAATGGTAGAGTTAACCAAGAATATGTAACCCATAACCAGCCCTCACATAGAAAGAGTGATTAGCAATTCCAGTGCAGGCCTGTGTACCTACTTTTTTGTCAGTTGGCTTTGTTACCTTTTGGGGTGGCTTCCAGTCTCACCAATGCTTAGTGCCCACCTCAATCCCTCCATGTTGTGCTGTGGAGTTGGTGTTCTGATCACCTGTGCTGGATGTCCTGCCACTGGGGGCTGAATGCATTCTCCAGAGGTTCACAGTTCTGATGGTTGGGAGATGGGAGAGTGCAGTAAGCCTGGAGTTGTACTGGAACTGCTCAGCTGGTCCTGCCTGTATCTCTTTCAGCAGCTCCTTAGCTGATCTCTGCTGTCTTTCCATACTCCCCATACTGTGGATGGAACACAGGACCTATAATCTGTTAAGCAAATCTACCATTAAGATACACCCCAGCTCCACATTGGGCATTTCTACTAGGCAACCTTTTCCCACTAAATCTGCACATACTTTGGTGAGAGAAATCATAGGCCTAAGCTTCCAGGAAGACCACACCCTGCTGAGGTCAAGAAGCAGCACCACACTTTTAAGTCACTTGAAGACTAACCAGTTGGACTTAGCAATGCTATAGGCTATGGTAGGTGACACTTATGACCTAATGTCAGTTTCTGAAACTCTAGGTCCACAGTCTATCAACATACAAAAGACACTCTTCGAGTCTATGTTAACCCTAGATGTATGGAATGCAGCTTCAGTAGATTCTTTCATTTCCCAAAGGTCCTGTGCTGAGCTAACCCCACTGAGAAAAGATTGGATGGGTTTCTCATGAGGGTTTTAGATGAACATAAGGATTCTTGCAGGTGCGTTTTGGGCAGGTCAGGAAGGGCATTTCCAGGAAAGATTAAATGAGGGAAAAAGTCCTTCATCCAGAGTGGGTGGCCGTTCTGATGGTGGACTATACATAAGGAAGCTCTGAGGGAATACAAGGCCTTTTACCTGGACTCCTGAGCTAAATGCTGGGCATGCTTCTTACTCAGTATCCTTGCTACTTGCTCATGCATGCCTCTGCTCGCTTTTGGCTCTACTTTGTCCACATTGGCACTCAATTTCCTTACCTTCCAGTGTGTACTGAACAATGAGAGCTCACTGAGACTTCTCCAAGACTCTGGCGTCAAACTGGGATAGCTGAGGCACCTGCCCTGTAAACCAATGGACATCTATTGAGATTCCTCAGCCATGAAAGATGATCCAGTAATCCATATTCATTCTATGGTTCTGTTCCTCTAGGGAACTATGACTAATATTGGGACATAAACAATCCTCACTGGATTTGGAGGTCATTTGTGAGACACTGGAGGGATTTTCAGGGCATTTGGAGTTCATTTGCAGCATCAAGAGGCCCTGGCATACCCATTCTACCCCTCTCTGCCTCAAGGAAATAGGTAATATACTATTAGTATAAAGACACTGGTCAACCACCACAAAGTAACATTTGGTGATATGAGTACGCTACCGTCACCAATGGATAGTTGAGCCTGACCAAAAATAAATAAATAAATAAAAATAAGCAAGGATACATCTGAGTTTAATGACTTCATAGACAAATGACCCAACAAATATTTGTAGGCTATTCCTTACAAATAACACACCATACACATTCTTCTCAGGATGTCATCACAATTCATGTAAAGTAGATGATATAATGGCACACAATGTGACCCATTACAAATATGGGATAATTGAAATTATTTCTTGTACCTTACTAGAGATTAAGAATCAAGAAAACCTAAAGAACATATAGAAACTCATGGAGCTTGAACAGCATGCTATTGAATGCTGAATGTGTCATCAAAGAACTCAAGAATGACAGAGATCAATTCCTAGAATTGAGTGAAAATGCACATGCCAAAAGCAATGGTTAAAAGCACAACATTCTTATGGGAGTAGTTGGTAGGGATGCATGCCTAATTTAAGAAAACAGAGGAGGTTTAAATAGATAACTTAATAATGTACCTTAGGTCCCTGGAAAATCACGAAAAATTGAAACTCCAATAGCAGAGGGAAAGAAATAATCAAGATCAATATAGACATTAATGACGCTGATATAAAAACAATATTACAGAAGGATCTTGTTCTTTGAAAAGATAACGAAGGTCAGCAAGCCCTATCCACAATAGCTCAGGGAAGGGAAGTCCATAATTAATGCCAGAATGATTATATCACAGCAGACAGCCATGGAGTTCATGAAACCATCAGAAAAAATTGGGGAGGGAACTGAACAGAGTTTTCAAAGAAAGAAATACAAGTGGCCAATAAATATTTTAAATGATGTTCAACTAGTTTAGCTATCACAGAATGTAAACTAAAAGTACTCTCTGATCAGAATGGCCATCATGAAAAAAATCAAATGATGGCTCGAAAGATACCTTAACTGTTAAGGCACTTGCCTGTGTACTATAAGGACCCAAGTTGTATTTGCCAGAATCCTTTTGAGACTGATGCACATGGAGGGGTACATGCATCCGGACTTCATTTGCAGTGGCTGGAGGCCCTGGTGTGTCCATTCACTCTCTCTCTTGCTCTCTTTCTCTCTCTCTCTCTCCCTCCCTCTCTCTCTCTCTCTCTCACTCTATGTCTCTCTGTTTATCTGTGTGTCCAATAAATAATTAAAGATACAAATAAAAATGTTCAAAAATGAAATGACAAAAAATGTTTGTGAGGATGGGGAAACATGAACCCTCATGGACTGTTGTCCCAAGTATTAAACTTGTTACAGAGACTATGAAAATCAATATAAATGTTCTTCAACAATGTAAAACTAGGTCTACCATTTAACTAACATATACCACTACTGGTTATATACACTAAAAATTCTACTCTTGACTATAGAGATTCTTGTTTAGCCATTATATATGCTTCACATATCTCAGTTGTATGTATCTAGGGATATGTAACTTATTTCTTATTATTACTTAGTAGCATGACATCCAGGATCCCAAAAAACTAGGAGGAGCGTGGCCCACTAGAGTTGTGGGTAAGTGAAGTCCATGTTGCTTACTATGTCTATGAAATAGGTCAATTTACCTGATCTGGCTGAGACCCAAATACTGTTTGATGTGTCCCAACCTCTTGATCTGGAAAATGATCTAATTCCCTTCCTTCTGGAGATCAGTACACTTCTCCTATAGTCTGAGGGCACAAGTGAATTTCTCATGGTGCACAAAAATGATCTGTTCATGAAAAATATATATATTTATTTGTGATCGGGCAGGGAGGAGGGTGGGAGACGGAGAGGGAAAGAGAGATTTTGTGTGTATATGTGTGCTGATAGCTCTTACTGCCTGACAGAAACTCCAGATGCATGTGGCACGTTGTGTATCTGGTCTTATGTGGTTACTATGGAATCAAACCCAGGCCAGTAGGCTTGGCAAGTGTGATAGTTAAGGTGTTGTCAACTTGATCTGTTTAGTAATCCATAGGTTGCTTCTAGGAAGGATCAACTAGAGGAGGAAGTCTTTCCCCAAGGTTGAGCCCTTCCCCCAGAATGGGCGGTCCCGCCCAGAGGGGGACTTGATACAAGGGAGCTCTGGGAAAAAGAGTCCCTTCCTTCCTTCCTGCCTCCCTTCCATTTTGGCTGCCGGAGCTGCTTGCTACCTTCCAGCGTGGGTTGAAGACCAGTGCGGATGAAAGACCAGCATCAACTGAAGACCCCCGTGGATTGAAACCCAGCGGCTCCTCAGGAAGCCTCCAGGCTTTCCTGCACCATCTGCAGTGCCGAGTTGGGACTGCTGAGGCATCTGGCCACGAGGACTGAGCAACTACCAGGTTCGGTGATTCTCAGGCCTGCAACTGCTATTGGACTACTGTAAGCTGATCCAATAAATCCCCTTTTAAAATAATTCATTCTAGCAGTTCTGTTCCTCTAGATAACCCTGACTAATACAGAATTTGGTACCAGAAGTGGTTCTAGAGAAACAGAATTGTAAGGATGGGTTTCTCTAGTGGGCTTAGTGCTATCTGGGGTTGGCTCTCCAATTTCAATGCTGCTAAAGGCCCCACTGGTGATAAGGAGAGCGCTTTTCCTGGAAATAAGGGGGACACTAATAATCCATGGTGTGCACTATTTCAAGAACTACGTGAGATAGATGTATTTGATGACCCTGAGTCATGTCTTGTGAAGAGCGAGGAATTTAGTAACTCTGTATTTAAAACATTTGAGTATTTGTGGAAAAGTAAGACCAATGATGAGGCTGGTTGGTTGCTTTTGGCATCTCTGGACAAACTAGTGAGGGAACAGCAGAAGCTCAAAAAGGAAAATTCTAAGCTTAAGACCCACATACATGATCTCAAGGTTTCTAAGGGTGCCCTGGAGGAGAGTCTCCTCTCTAGCCAGAACAGGGCTCGGATTGCAGAAAACCAAACCCAAGCTCTCATTGTGAGATTGGCTAATTTGCAACGTAAATTCAAATCCCAGCCTCACCAACTATCAGAAGTTAAAGTGAGGGCACTGATTGGAAAAGAGTGGGATCCTGTGACTTGGGATGGTGATGTGTGGGAAGACCCTCAAGAACCTGGGGACATCGAAATGTTAGATTCTGAAGAAGATGTTTTGGATGAAAATATGGCCTGCCCTCCCTTAGCAGCAGTTGTATCCCCACCCCCACATCCTGAGGTATTATCCTCCCCACCCTTGCCTGAGGGAATTCATCCCTCTTTGTCTGGGGAATCAGCAGGAAGTGCTGATGCTTCTCACTTCCCGCCCGGTTTTGCCTCTAGGCCTATAACCAGACGGAAGGCTAGGCAGGCCCCTAAAGGTGAGATAGAAAGTGTGACACAGGAGGAAGTGAGGTACACCCCTAAAGAACTTCAGGAGTTTTCTAACTTGTACAGGCAGAAGCATGGGGAATATGTGTGGGAATGGATCTTAAGGGTGTGGGATGATGGAGGAAGGAACATAAGATTAGATCAGGCTGAATTTACTGAAATAGGCCCATTGAGCAGAGATTTTAGATTTAACAATGCAGCTCGTGCAGTTGGAAAGGGTGCCAAGAGTTTGTTTGATTGGTTGGCTGAAGTATGGATCCAAAGATGGCCTATTGTGAGTGAGCTCGAGCTGCCTGATATCCCTTGGCTTAATGTCGATGAAGGGATTAAAAAGCTCAGAGAACTTGGAATGCTGGAGTGGATTTGCCATGTAAACTCATCTTTGCCCCCACAATGGGAGCGTCCAGAAGATGTGCCCTTCACTAAGACTATAAGAAACAGATTTGTGAGGGGAGCGCCAGCATACTTAAAGTCTTCCATCATTGCTCTTTTATGTAAAGAAGACCTCACAGTGGGAGCTGCAGTTGCTGCATTAGGTGATTTAGATGCAATGGGCATAACTGGATCTCGGGGTAACAAGGGCCAAGTGGCAGCACTGAATCGCCAAAGGCGGGGTGAACGTGTTTTTCATAATAGACAGCGTAGGCAAAATTATGCACATAAAGGTATGACTCATATGGACCTTTGGAATTGGCTGATTAATCATGGTGTTCCCAGAAGTCAAATAGATAAGAAGCCTACTGAATTTCTTCTTGATCTGTATAAGCAGAAAAATTCCAGAGCAAGGGAACATAAAGCCACTTTGAATTATAGCGACAGAGAATCAAGACCTCTTAATCAGTTTCCAGATTTGAGCCAGTTTACAGACCCTGAGCCCCTTGATTGAAGGGGTGGCCAGGTCCCCTTGAGGAAGGACCCTCCTGCAACTGCCAAAAGTTTCAATATTAAACTTACACCTATCCTTCCTCAGAGGGACCTGCAGCCTTTTGCTAGGGTAACTGTACACTGGGGGAAAGGAAATAATCAGACCTTTCAGGGCCTACTGGACACTGGCTCTGAATTGACATTGATTCCAGGAGACCCCAAAAAGCACCATGGCCCTCCAGTTAAAGTAGGTGCTTATGGAGGTCAGGTGATCAATGGAGTTTTGGCAAATGTTAGACTGACAGTGGGTCCAGTGGGTCCCCGAACTCACCCTGTGGTTATTTCCCCAGTGCCAGAATGCATAATTGGGATAGATATACTTAGGAGTTGGCAGAACCCTCACATTGGTTCCCTGACTTGTGGAGTGAGGACTATTATGGTTGGAAAGGCAAAATGGAAGCCACTGAGGCTCCCACCACCAGGGAAAATAGTGAATCAGAAACAGTATCACATCCCTGGAGGGATTTCAGAAATTAATGCCACTATAAAGGACTTGAAGGATGCAGGGGTGGTGGTTCCCACCACATCTCCCTTTAACTCTCCTATTTGGCCTGTTCAGAAGACAGATGGATCCTGGAGAATGACAGTGGATTATCGGAAACTTAATCAGGTGGTGACTCCAATTGCAGCTGCTGTACCAGATGTGGTTTCTTTACTTGAGCAGATTAACACATCTCCTGGTACCTGGTATGCGGCTATTGATCTTACAAATGCTTTCTTCTCCATACCTGTCCATAAGGACCACCAGAAGCAATTTGCCTTCAGCTGGCAAGGTCAGCAGTACACATTTACTGTTTTACCTCAAGGTTATATTAACTCTCCAGCCCTGTGTCATAGCTTAGTTCGCAGGGACCTTGATCGCTTGTCCCTTCCACAGGGTGTCACGTTGGTCCATTATATCTATGACATAATGCTAATTGGATCAAATGAGCAGGAGGTGGCATCCACTCTGGAGTTGCTGGTACAGCATATGCGCATCAGGGGATGGGAAATAAATCCATCCAAAATTCAAGGACCTTCCACCTCAGTGAAATTTCTAGGAGTTCAGTGGTGTGGGGCATGTAGGGATATTCCCTCTAAGGTGAAGGACAAGTTGTTGCATTTGGCCCCTTCTACCACTAAGAAAGAAGCACAACGTCTAGTGGGTCTATTTGGATTTTGGAGACAGCACATTCCTCACTTGGGTGTCTTACTCCGTCCCATATACCAAGTGACTCGGAAAGCTACTAGTTTTCAGTGGGGCCCAGAACAAGAGAAGGCTCTTCAACAGGTCCAGGCTGCTGTGCAGGCTGCTCTGCCCCTTGGGCCATATGATCCAGCAGATCCGATGGTACTTGAGGTTTCAGTGGCAGACAGGGATGCTGTTTGGAGCCTTTGGCAGGCCCCCATAGGTGAATCACAGCGGAGGCCATTGGGATTTTGGAGCAAGGCCCTGCCATCGTCTGCAGACAATTATTCTCCATTTGAGAGACAGCTTTTGGCCTGCTATTGGGCCTTAGTGGAAACTGAACGTTTGACAATGGGCCATCAAGTTACTATGCGACCTGAGCTGCCCATCATGAGCTGGGTGTTATCTGACCCACCAGGCCATAAAGTTGGACGTGCACAGCAACAGTCCATCATTAAGTGGAAGTGGTATATACGTGATCGGGCTAGAGCAGGCCCTGAAGGTACGAGTAAGTTACATGAGGAAGTTGCCCAAATGCCTATGGTTGCTACTCCTGTTGTAATGCCTTCTGTCCCCAAGCATGCACCTATGGCATCATGGGGTGTGCCCTATGATCAATTGACTGAGGAGGAGAGGTCTAGGGCATGGTTTACAGATGGTTCAGCATGTTATGCAGGCACCGCCCAAAAGTGGACAGCTGCAGCATTACAGCCCCTTTCTGGGACAACGCTGAAGGACTGTGGTGAAGGGAAGTCTTCACAATGGGCAGAACTTCGGGCAGTGCATATGGTTGTGCAATTTGCTTGGAAAGAAAAATGGCCAGATGTGCGGTTATACATTGATTCATGGGCTGTGGCCAATGGTTTGGCTGGATGGTCTGGGACTTGGAAGGAGCACAATTGGAAAATTGGTGAAAAGGACATTTGGGGAAGGTGTATGTGGATAGAACTCTCTGAATGGGCAAAGGATATAAAGATACTTGTGTCCCATGTTAATGCTCATCAGAAGGTGACCTCGTTGGAGGATGACTTTAATAATCAAGTAGATAAGCTGACCCATACTGTGGATAGTGGTCAACCTTTTTCCTCAGCCACCCCTGTCATTGCCCAATGGGCCCACGAACAAAGTGGCCATGGTGGCAGAGATGCAGGCTATGCATGGGCCCAACAACATGGACTTCCACTAACTAAGGCTGACCTGGCTACGGCTACTGCTGAGTGCCAAATTTGCCAACAGCAGAGACCAACTCTGAGCCCCCGATATGGTAGTATTCCTCGGGGTGACCAGCCAGCAACCTGGTGGCAGGTTGACTACATTGGACCACTTCCATCATGGAAAGGGCAGCGTTTTGTCCTTACTGGAATAGACACTTATTCTGGGTATGCATTTGCCTTTCCTGCACGTAGTGCTTCTGCCAAGACTACCATCCGTGGGCTTACAGAATGCCTTATTCACCGTCATGGCATTCCACACAGCATTGCTTCTGACCAAGGAACTCACTTCACCGCCAAGGAAGTACGGCAGTGGGCTCATGATCATGGAATTCACTGGTCTTACCATGTGCCCCACCATCCTGAAGCAGCTGGCTTGATAGAACGGTGGAATGGCCTTTTGAAGAAACAGCTACAGCGCCAACTAGGTGGCAATAGCTTGGAGGGCTGGGGGAGTGTCCTCCAGCAGGCTGTATATGCTCTGAATCAGCGTCCTATATATGGTACTGTTTCTCCTATAGCCCGGATTCACGGGTCCAGGAATCAAGGGGTGGAAATGGGAATAGTCCCACTTACCATCACTCCAAGTGACCCATTAGCTAGATTTTTGCTTCCTGTTCCCGCAACCTTATGCTCTGCTGGATTACAAGTCTTGGTCCCAGAGGGGGGAGTGCTTTTGCCAGGAGACACAAAGAACATTCCATTGAACTGGAAGCTAAGACTTCCCCCTGGTCACTTTGGGCTCCTAATGCCCTTGAGTGAACAGGCTGAGAAAGGAGTTACAGTGATAGCAGCGGTGATTGATCCAGATTACCAGGGGGAAATTGGACTGCTTCTCCACAATGGAGGTAAGGAAGAGTATGCCTGGAGTGCAGGAGATCCTTTAGGGCGTCTGCTAGTGTTACCATGTCCTGTTGTCAAAGTCAATGGACGACTGCAACAACCCAATAGAAGTAGTGTGATAAATGGCCCAGATCCTTCAGGAATGAAGGTATGGGTTACCCCTCCAGGTAAAGAACCAAGACCTGGTGAGGTGCTTGCTGAAGGTGGAGGAAATACAGAATGGGTAGTAGAAGAAGGCAGTTACAAATACCAGCTAAGGTCACGTGACCACTTACAGAAACGAGGACTGTGATTGCAATGTTTCTGTCCTGCCTTGATAACAGAGTGTTTGTATGTATCTACACCAATATTACGATTATATCATTAGCTAACTGTTGAATTTATATTAGACCCATTATACTAGAGACTAAGCTTTGTGTTGGGGGGAAGATTTTGCGGTTCCGGTTGTACGTGGGATAGTTATGCCATGTTAGGCGGAATTATGAGCTTGTTACTGTTTTCATTTGAAAATTAAGTATGATGTAAGGAGACATGATTTGATGCCAAGTTGACAAGGGGTGGACTTGTGATAGTTAAGGTGTTGTCAACTTGATCTGTTTAGTAATCCATAGGTTGCTTCTAGGAAGGATCAACTAAAGGAGGAAGTCTTTCCCCAAGGTTGAGCCCTTCCCCCAGAATGGGCGGTCCCGCCCAGAGGGGGACTTGATACAAGGGAGCTCTGGGAAAAAGAGTCCCTTCCTTCCTTCCTGCCTCCCTTCCATTTTGGCTGCCGGAGCTGCTTGCTACCTTCCAGCGTGGGTTGAAGACCAGTGCGGACGAAAGACCAGCATCAACTGAAGACCCCCGTGGATTGAAACCCAGTGGCTCCTCAGGAAGCCTCCAGGCTTTCCTGCACCATCTGCAGTGCCGAGTTGGGACTGCTGAGGCATCTGGCCACGAGGACTGAGCAACTACCAGGTTCGGTGATTCTTGGGCCTGCAACTGCTATTGGACTACTGTAAGCTGATCCAATAAATCCCCTTTTAAAATAATTCATTCTAGCAGTTCTGTTCCTCTAGATAACCCTGACTAATACAGCAAGTAAGCACTTTTACCACTGATCCTTCTCTTTCTACAGGTGGTCCCTGTGGTCCATCAGAAGTACCCAAGAATCCACTCTGGTGGCCAAGGCAGTCCTTCCCACTTATTAAATCAGGTAATTGATCTCTAACAACTATCAGAAAAAAATGTTATGTCATGCTCTTTTCTAATGATCAGTGATATTAATGTTTAGTACTACAGTTCTCACACTGCACACTGATTGGAAGGTATATTGCTGTGTGGTATCTCAGTTAAGGAGAACCAGGACATTCACATCCTCAACTCCTACAGGTATCCAGGAGATGTAATTTTACCAGCCTCATATAGGAAATGTTAGACTATGAGGGAAAGGGATTGTAGGAGGCTGGCCTCTGCAGACTTTGTTATTGCTTTTTGGCACTTAAGAAGAGCTATTTGCCCTGCCACGTGCTTCCCCCTTCTTCTATTCAGCATACCCAACAGAGGCCCAAAGAAGTGGTCCACCTGACTTTGGACTTCTATATGATCTAAAGAAAACTTTTCTCTCTTATAATTAATCATCTCTGGTATTTTTATTTTTTTCTTGATACATTTTTGTGTGTTTGTGCATGTTCGCAAATGTGCAAATGTAGTTGTGTGCACATGCATTTGGATGCCAGAGGCTAACCTGAGTGTCATTCCTCAGGAAGACTTCTTGTTCATAGTGTTTTGAGGAATTATCTGCCTCCAACCCAGGCTGACATTCAGTTCACTATGTAGTCTCAGGCTGGCCTTGAACTCACAGCAATCCCCCTGCCTTGGTGTGACAAGTGCTGGGATTAAAAGTGTGTACCACCACGCCTGGGCTGGAACAGTTTTTATAAAATTGGATGTTTCTTTGGCTCAGAGCTCATCAGTTAGTTGAGACTGTCTATCCATGAGCCCCAGAGATTTCCCGTATCTATGCCTGCACATGCCTGGTATTATGAGTATAAGCAACCTGACCTGGTATTTAACATGTGTTCTGGGGTCCAAATTCAGGTCTTTGTTTTTGAAAAGCAAGAAAGTTACCAATCAATGTATGTCCTCAGTCCTCCTTTTAAATCTGTTTGAATCTGTTATCAGTATATATGCATAGCACCTAGCAACAGTATTTATTTGTGTATGGTATATAGTAGATGTGTGTGTGTGCGCGCCTACAATTACACACCCCTGTGCATGTGTGTACAAAACCAGGGAGAACATTGGGTGTC
This sequence comes from Dipus sagitta, assembly GCA_036346955.1. Taxonomy (NCBI): domain Eukaryota; kingdom Metazoa; phylum Chordata; class Mammalia; order Rodentia; family Dipodidae; genus Dipus; species Dipus sagitta. The sequence continues at coordinate 20,538,115 of CM070778.1, forward strand.
ATCCTCTATTGCTCTCCTGTGATAGTTCTTGAGGTGGAGTGAGAGAGAGAGAGAGAGAAAGAGAGAGAATGGGCACTGCAGGGCCTCCAGCTGCTGCCAATGAACTCCAGGTGCAGAAGCATGTGCCAGCTTGGGTATCTGGCTTAAATGGGTCCTAGCCATTTGAACCTGTTGCCTTTGGGTTTGCAGGCAAGCACTTTAACCAGTAAGTTATCTCTCCAGCCCTAATCTTAGGTTGCTGCTTTCTAGTTAAGTACTATAATATCTGAGCTGTGCCTCCAGCCCATATTTACCTGAAGATCTCCATGGTAACATATCACACAGACACTCACATTTCAATGTTTATTTTAGCACCATTTACAATTGAAAGTTGAGGTACCAGCATAGTTGTCAATAAGAGAGGAGTGTGTAAGGACATGTACATATGTTCAATAGAATTGTTTTCAACCATAAAGACAAACAAAGTTATGCTGTTTGCCAAAAAAGAAAGCAAACAGAGATAATCAAGTTAAGTCTATCTCAGAAGGAAAGACACCAAGTCTTCGCACCTATATAGTTCCTAGAATTTACCTAGACACGGAAAGTTATGTACATATGCTTGATAAATAGTTGTAGAGAAACTGTTCTCAAAACCAAAGGGAATTCATAGGAAGGAGTAGAGTGGAAAAGGGTGGGTTTTGTGTAGGAGGGGATAGAATCAAGTTACCAAATAAACTTTTTAAAAAATTTTTTATTTTTTATTGACAACTTATATGCTTTCAATAATTATCATCAATAAGTGATGATAATTCCCTCTCCCACTTTCCCCTTCACAACCCTGCTCTCCATCCATCCTGTCCTCTCCCTCTCTCCATTAGTCTCTTTTTAAATTTGATGTTATCATATTTTTCTTCTGTTATGAGGGTCTTGTGTAGTGGACACTGAAGGCTTCAAATTTGGCCAGACAGGCCAAATGACTGAAGGAGGGCAATAGTGGCATGTCTGGTCTGGGGAAAAACAAGTGCTCTCTACCTGGACTGAAGACCCGCTCTATTGGAGGGAATACATGCCTGGTACTAAAAACCTTATTTAAAGCCTATGGAGGGTAGGTCATGAGACTCAGGGGTATAAAACCTGCTCTTGTCTGGATAAATTTCTATAGTATTTTGACCAAACTTTCCTGAAATCATTACACTTGATGTTCATATTCTTATATTAATGCTGCTCTCAGTTCTGGTTCTCTTTGTGGATGGCAATGACCAGTAGGATGAACCAAGGCAACATAGTGCTGAGGAGAAGGGACAGAGGAGTGTCCTGCACTGAAACATCTCTATACTTGGCTTTATAGAAAATGTTTATTTATTTGAGAAAAAGAGAAAGGCAGAGACAGAGACAGTTTTGCTTTGCTGGCAGTAAAACACATGATCGAGAGCAGATTGTGGGGACGAAAGGGATTTATTTTGGATTATAGACTTGAGGGGAAGCTGCATGTTGGCAGGGGAAAATGATGGTCTTAGCAGATGGTGGATATCACCTCCTGGCCAACATCCGATGGACAAGAGCTATGGGGGTGGTTGCGTAACATGGGAAAGAAGAATCTGGCTATAACACCCATAAGCTGGCCCACAAAAATACAGTGCTCCAGGAGGTGTTAATTCCCAAATTGCCATCAGACTGATACCTAGCATCCAAAATACCTAAGTTTATGGGGGACACCTAATCAAATTACCACATTCTGCCCTGGGCCCCATCAACTGATAACCATACATAATGTAGAATGGAATGCATCCATCCAACTTCAAAAGTTCCCATAATTTTTAACCTGTCCTAAAGATCTTCAACATCTTCAAAGTCCAAGATATTTTTTTTTTTTTTTGGTTTTTTGAGGTAGGGTCTCACTCTAGCCCAGGCTGACCTGGGATTCACTATGGAGTCTCAGGGTGGCCTCGAACTCATGACGATCCTCCTACCTCTGCCTCCCAAGTGCTGGGATTAAAGGCGTGCGGCACCACGCCCGGCTTTAAAGTCCAAGATATTTTGAGCAAAAATACCAAAAACATACCCTAATTGCAAAGAAAAAAAACATTCACACTGCAAATCATAGCATTGGGCAGAGTAAAGAAATATACAACCAATTCAAGATTTAAACAGGGAAAACATCAAACTCTGTAACTCCAAGTCCAACAACAGGAACTAGTGAAAAGTCTCTGGAATCCGAATTCTGCCCCTTGAAATAGGCTACTCATGGTCTCAGGAAACGTCACCTGGTATGTTAATTTTTTATATTTAATTTAAGATATGTGTGTGTGTGTGTGTGTGTGTGTGTGTGTGTGTGGGAGAGAGAGAGAGAGAAAGAGAGAGTGAGCACCAGAGAGAGAATATGGGTGCATCAGTTTGTCTAGCCAATGGGATTGAACTCCAGATGTGTGTGCCACCCTGTACATCTGGTCTGTATGGGTCCTGGGGAATCAAAACTAGGTCTTCAAGCTTTGCAGGCAAGTGCCTTAACTACTAAGCCATCTCTCCATCTCAAGGAGGGAATTTTTTTTAGATGAGGTTAGTGGAGGTGGAACATAGCCCTCAGTGTGTGTGGCACTATTTTGTGGGCTGGGGATCAGGAATGAATCACGTGGAGGAAGCAGCTGAGTAGCAGTCTCCATCTCTCTCTGATTCTTGATCTCTCACGGTTTCCTGACAGTGCTACAAGAAGACCAGTTGCTTCCTGCTCCTGCTTCCATGCCGTCCCCACCCTGATGGTGGTGGAAGGTGAGTTCATCCCCTCCTACCCTTAATTCACTTGTAGTCAGGCATTTCTTCACAATAATAAGAAACTGACTGAAACACCCGATTTCCTATCCTGTAGTGCAGGAAAGTGATGATGATGAAGTAGAAATGGTGTTTGAATTCAGAAAGAGATGAAATCTACTGTTGCTGATAATCCAGCCCAAGATCTGATCTTTACCACACTAGAATTGCAAGAAGACTCTGGATTACTATATGGTATGTGACTAGACAACACAAAGAGCCTCTATAGGGATGTTGACACACAGACACACACAGACACACAGACACACAAACACACACAAACACACACACACATGGGCATAATAACTGAAATTTGTAAAGAAAATCCTAAAATTCAGATGGAAGCAGAAGTGTCCCAGGGTAGCATAATCAGTATTGAGCAAACAGATCAAACCCTTCAATGTAAGAAAGAAATTTTAGTAAGTGTTAAAAATATTGCAGAACAGAAATATGTTTTAAGGCTATATTTATTTATTTATTAGAGGAGAGAGAGAGAGAAAGAGAGAGACATTGAGAAAGAGAGAGGATGGTTGTGCCAAGGCATCTAGCCACTGCAAAGGAACTCCAGTTGATTGTGCTGCCTTGTTCATCTGGCTTATGTGGGACCTGGGGAATCGAACCTGGGCCCTTAGGCTTTGAAGCAAAAGCCTTAGCTGCTAAACCATCTCTCCAGCCCCAACATTATATATATATATATATATATATATATATATATATATATATATATATTCATAATTTTATCTAGTATATTGACCTATCAACATATTTATATATGTAAAGATATATAAATAAATAAGATCTACATTTTTTAATCCAAGACTGTATTTATCTTCATCAAGGTGAAAACCCACTTGGTAACTAATGAGTAACACTGGTCTAAGCAGCTCTTACAACATACAGCCAAAAACAGAACAAATTCCAAATTCATTTCTTGTTCCAGAAATGATCTGTGATACTTTTAGATTTCTAAATCCAGCTTTATGTACCTTCAGAGTAGGGGTTTAAGGTGCCAAGTGTACCTCTTGTACTTCAATCCAACCGCAGAAGTAATCCTAAGTGCTGAGTTTCCCTGCTGTTCAAGTATTCTAGTGGGCATGGGTTGGCAATCTACTGGCAATTTCTAAACTTCAGCTGAGCCCTACACACATTCAATAAAAAACCAGCACAGAGAATGCAAATGTGGGGATTGAATCAAACAGATAACCTTCTGGGGCCAAACTCCTTAGGGGTGTGTGTTGCTCTACACCCTTAACCCTGTCAGCTGGGAGGTTGAGATTTCAGTTCTGAAATGTGTTCCAGGTCAACCTGGGTCTGTATTAGACCCTGTCCCCATTAATGACAGAAGAAAAAGACAAAGGCCCTATGAACCTGAAAGCATCAAAGCAACAATTGTCAGCACCCAAATGTAGCTTAATTGAGAATGGTAAAGCTAACCAAGAATATGTACCTCATAATGTGTCATGACATACAAAAAAAGATAAGCACTTGCAGTACAGGCATATATATCTGATTTTATGTCATTAGGCCCCTTACGTAGAGGGGTGGATTCAAATGTCACCGATGCTGAGTGCACTGCTTGATCCCTCCGTCTTGTGTATGAATCTGGTGCTCTGATCAGCTGTGTTAATTCCCAACATGAAATCAGCCTAGAACCTATCATTCAGAATACCTTAGTTTATGGGGAACACCTGAATAGAACAAGCACATTCTACCCTGGCCAGCATAAAATGATAACTATACATGATGTCAAATGGAATGCATCCATCCAGCTTCAAAAATCCCAAGAGTTTTTAATCTATCCCAATAATTTTCAAGCATCCCCAAGTTCTAATATGTTTTAACTGAGTAAAAATACCAAAGAAAGAAAATCTAAAGACACTAATTGCACAGAATAAACACTCATACTCCAAAAGATGGCAAGGGCAGAGCAAAGAAATATTCAACCAAGTCAAGATTTAAGCAGGGCATACACCACATTCTGTAGCTCCAAGACCAACAACTCTAACTGGAAAAAAATCGCTGGAATTCCAATTCTGCCCCTCCAGCTAGGCTACTCACGGTCCCGAAAAGCTTCATCCGGTGCTGGCAGCTCTCCTTGGCAGCCATCTCATAGTGCTAGCATCTCATTTAGGTGTCCACTACAACTGACAATTCATCGTCATGGCTCCCTTGGGCTCCAGATAGGAAATTCAACAAGCCTTCTTCACAGTACTCATGGCCATTTTCAAAATACAAAACCATGTTGCAAATTCAATGACCTGTTTCCTGCATTTGTTATATTCCCTAATACCAGGTGGGCTGCCAATTTGTGAATCCAGGGAGGAATAAAGCAGACTTTAAAGAACAGCTGGGGGCAGCTCACACCAGGAGAGAGAATGACACCCTGTGCCAACACTGCCCTCTGGTTTCTGGCCTTTGCTTTGGGTTTCCTCAGTCCCTGTCTCCTAGCAAGGGATATGCAGCCTTGATTGGAGGGCTGGGGATGGTTTGAGCCCTTTGGTGCTGCGTGTGTTGCCCAGAGTCCTAGAAATATGGTACCTCTGTCTGTCTATGTGTGTTTTTGAGAAAAAGTGCCCTATGATTCAAGATGGCCTCAAACCTGCTACATAGCCTAGGATGACATACCTGTTCTGATCCTCCTGTATCTGCTGCCAAGTGCTGAGTTTGGACGATTTGCAGATGTACATGGTTTCTGCAAAGATGTGGATGGAAACTAGGGATTTCTGTTTTTCAATATTTGAATGACAGAGAGACACAGAAAGAGAGAGAGAAAGAGAATGGGCACTTCAGGGTCTACAGCTGCTGCCAATGAACTCCGCATGCAGATGTGCAGGCCACCTTTAGCATTTGGATTATATGGGTCCTGGCTTATCAAACCTGGTTCTTTTGGATTTGCAGGCAAGCACCTTAAACAATAAGTTATCTCTCTAGCCCAAACCTTGGGATTGTGCTTGCTAATCAAGGACTATAATACCTGAGCTATATCTCCAGCCCATATTTACCTAAAGACCTCCATGTCAACATTCCACACAGACACTTGCATTTCAGTGTATATTTTAGCACCATTTACAATTGAAAATTGGCGTACCAGCATAGTGGTCAATAACAGAGGAGTGTGTAAGGACATGTTGTAGATATGGGCAATAGTATTGTTTTCAAACATGAGGACAAACAAAGTTATGTTGCTTGCCCAAAAAAAAGCAAGCAGAGATAATCAAGTTAATTCTGTCTCAGAAGAAAGGATACCAAGTCTTCGATCCTATGTAGTTCCTCTAATTTACATAGACACAGAGAGTTACGTACTCATGCTTGATAAAATGGAGAGAAACTGTTCACGGAACCAACAGGAATTTACAGGAAGGAGAAGACTGGAAAAGGGAGGGTTCAGTGTAGAAGGAGAGAAGATCCTTTACCAAATATACTTTTTTAAAAATTATGTTTATTGACAGCTTATATACTTACAGACAATAAACCTTATTTCCCTCCCATCCCCCCACTTTACCCTTCACTACTCTACTCTCCATCCTATACTCTCCCTCTCTCCATTAGTCTCTTTTTAAATTTCATGTCATCATTTTTTTCTCCTATTATGACGGTCTTGCACAGTGGACACTGCAAGTCTGAAGTTTGGCCAAATAGGCCAAATGACCAAAGGAGTGCAATAGAGGCATGTAACCTCTGTTGGAAAACAACTGCTCTCTAATTGAACGGAAGACCTGCTCTGTGGCCGGGAACACATGCCTGGTACTGAAAACCTTATCAATAGCCTATGGCAGGGCAGGTCATGAGACTCAGGGGTATAAAGCCTGTGCTTGTCTGGATGAATGCCTATATTATTTTCACCCAACTTCCTTGAAAGCACTATCCTGTTAATATAATTCTTATATTAATGCTACTCTCACTTCTGGTGAGGGAAGTTTCTCTTTGCGGATGGCAATGACTACTAGGATGACCCAAATGGCAACCTAGTGCTGCGAAGAGGGGACAGAGGAGTGTCCAGCAGTGAAACATCTTGATACTTGGTTTTAAAATGAATTTTATTTATTTGAGAGAAAGAGAACGACAGAGACAGCTACAAAAAGAGAGACACAGTGTTGCAGTCAGTTTCGCCTTGCTAGCAGTAAACACATGACCGAGAGCAGATCGTGGGAAAAGAGGCATTTATTTTGCATTACAGACTTGGGGGGAGCTACATGAACGCAGGGGAAAACGGTTGCATGAGCAGAGGGTGGACATCACCTCCTGGCCAACATCAGCTGGACGAGAGCTATGTCGGAGGCTGCACAACATGGGCAAGGGGAACCTGGCTATAATACCCATAAGCAAGCCCACAAAAATACACTCCTCCAGGAGGTGTTCATTCCCAAATTGCCATCAGCCTGATACCTAGCATCCAAACTACCTAAGTTTGTGGTGGACACTTGAATCAAAGTACCACATGCTGCCCTGGCCCCCATCAAGTGATAACCATACATAATTTACAGTGGAATGCATCCATCCAACTTCAAAAGACCCCGTAGCTTTTAACGTATCCCAAAGATCTTCAACATCTCCAAAGTCCAAGATGATTTAACTGAGCAAAAATACCAAAACATAAAAAAAATCCCCTAAGTGCAAAGAATAAATATTTACCCTCCAAAAGATGGCATTGGGAAGAGCAAAGAAATATTCAACCAATTCAAGATTTAAACCGGGCAAACATCAAACTCTCTAACTCCAAGTCCAACAACTCCAACTAGTGACAAATCACTGCAATTTGAGTTTTGCCCCTCCAGCTACACTACTATGGTCCCAGAAAACTTCTTCTGCTTTATTAATAGAATATTTTTAATTTAATCTAGCTTATATGTGTGTTAGAGAAAGAGAGCACCAGAGAGAGAATATGGGTGTACCAGTTACTCTAGCCAATGGGATTGAGCTGCAGATGTGTGTGGCACTTTGTACGTGTGGTCTGTGTGGGTACTGGGGAATCAAACCTGGGTACCTGGGTCTTTAGGCTTTGAAGGCAAGTGCCTTAAGTGCTAAGCCATCTCTACACCTCAAGGAGGGATTTTTTTTAGATGAGGTTAGTGTAGGTGGAACATCTCCTCTCACTGTGGGTGGCGCTATTTTGTGGGCTGGGTCTCAGGACTGAATTAAGTGGAGGTAGCAGCTGAGCAGCAGCATCCATCTCCCTCCCTCTCTCTCTCTCTCTCTCTATCTCTATCTCTCTCTCTCTCTCAGTCTCTATCTCTATCTCTGCTGTTTGATCTGTCACTGTTTCCTGACAGTGCTACAGGAAGGCCAGGTGCTTCATGCTCCTGTTTCCATGCCCTCCCCACCCTGATGGAGGTGAAGGTGAGTTCATGCCCTCCCACCCTCAACTCACTTCTCATCAGGTATTAGTTCACAACAGTAAGAAACTTAGTAAAAACTCCCAATTTCCTATCTCCTAGTCCAGGAAAATGGTGTTGATGAAGTGGAAATGGCATTTGACCTCAAAACAGATGACTTCTACTGTCTCTGATAATCCAGCCCCAAGATCTGGTCTTTAACACACTACAATTTCAAGAAGACTCTGGATTCCTATGTGGTATGTGGTTAGACAAGAAAAGGAGGCTTGATAGGAATGTGGACACACACACCTACACACACACACACACACAGGCGTAAGAGTAAAAATTTAACAAAGAAAATTCTAAAATTCATACAGAAGCAGAAGTATCCCAGGAGAGCACTATCATTCTTGAGCAAACAGATCAAACACTTCAATGTAAGATAGAAATTTTAGTAAGTATTAAATATATAACAGAACAGAAATATGTCCATATATAGATTCATAAATTTATCTAACTTATTTACCTATCTACATATTTGTACATCTCTAAGACCTACATTTGTATATCCAAGACTGTATTTATCTACATCTAGGTGAAAAACCACTTCGTAACTAATGGGTATCACTGGTATAAGCAGCTCTTGTAATGTACAGCCAAAATACTGAGCAATTTCCAGGTTCATCTCTTGACCCACAAATGATCTGTGCTACCTGTAGATTTGTACATCCAGCTTTATGTACCTTCAGAGTAGGGATTTAAAGTGCCAAGTGTACCTCTTGTACTTCAATCCAACCACAGAAGTAATCCTAAGTGTTGAGTTTGCCTGCTATTCAAGTATTCTAGTGGGCTGGGTGGGGCAATTTACTGGCAATTTCTAAACTTCAGCTGAGCCCTATACACATTCAATAAAAAACCAGCACAGAGAATGCAAATGTGGGGATTGAATCAAACAAATAACCTTATAGAGCCAAACTCCTTAGGTGTGTGTGTTGCTCTACACCCTTAATCCTGTCAGCTGGGAGGTTGAGATTTCAGTTCTGAAATGTGTTCCACATCAGTCTGGGTCTGTATCAGACCCTGCCCCACATGATGACAGAAGAAAGAGACAAAGACCCTATGAATCTGAAAGCTTCAAAGGCAACAAAAGACAACCCCCAAATGCAGCTTAATTGAGAATGGTAAACCAAGAATATGTAACCCATAACCAGTCCTGACTTATAAAGGAATATAAGCACTTGCAGTGCAGGCCTATCTACCTGATTTTATGTCAGTAGGTCTCCTTACGTACTAGGGCAGCTTCAGATGTCACCAATGCTGACTGCCCAGCTCGATCCCTCCGTATTGTGCTATGAATCTGATCAGCTGTGTTAATTCCCAACTTGAGATCAGCCTGGAACCTAGCATTCAGAATACCTTAGTTTATGGTGAACACCTGAATCGAACAAGCACATTCTACCCTGGCCTGCATAAAGTGACAACTATGCATAATGTTAAATGGAATTCATTCATCAAGCTTCTAAAGTCCCCATAGTTTTTAATCTATCCCAATAATTTTCAAACATCTCCATATTCCAAGATGTTTGAAAACTGAGTAAAAATACCAAAAAATTAAAAATAAGAAAACTCTAATTGCACAGAATAAACATTCAGATTCCAAAAGATGGCATGGGTAGAGCAAAGAAACATTCAACCAAATCAAGATTTAAGCAAGGCATACTCCAATCTCTGTAGCTCTAAGTCCAACAACTCCGAACCAGTCACAACTTGCTGGAATTCTAATTCTGCCCCTCCAGCTAGGCTTCTCACTTCATCTGGTGCTGGCAGCCATCTCATAGTCCTTGCATCTCATTTGAGTATCCACTGCAACTCAGGATTCATCGGCATGGCTCCCTTGGGCTCCAGATAGGTCATTCAACAAGCCTGCTTCACACTACCCATGGCCATTACCAAAATACAAAACCATGTTGCAAATAGAGTGACCTCTGTTTCCTGCACTTGTTGTATTCCCTAATACCGGGTGGGCTGCCAGTTTGTGAATCCAGAGAGGAATAAAGCAGACTTTAAAGAACAGGACACTGTTTCAGCATTCATGCCCCTGAAGGTGTCTGCATTCTACCTGTTGTCCCAATGCAGGTCAGAGGCCCAATTTTTCATTTCTATTTTGTTTTTTTTTTTCTTTTGGATATTCCAGGGAACTTCTCACACTTGCCCGGCTAACCCGAAATTCACTATTTATTCTCCAAGTGGCCTTGAACTCAAAATGATACTCCTACCTCTTCCATGTGAGAGCAGGGATTAAAGGCGGGCGCGACCGTGCCCGTTTAGCTGTCCCAGTCTCAGTGGTTGTAATGTCTCATGCAGTTGCAGGTGAACGAGCAGAATGTTCAGCCCAATGGTTTCATTTTTTTCTTTGCCTTATCCCTCTGCTCGAACCAGTCCACTTGTATGCGATACAACCCCACACAAGATCTCAGGACACGCACATACTAGCAAGCCTCTCACTCAAACTGCTTCTAGCCCAGAGCCTACAAAGTTCTTTTTCACCCTCAGAAGCCAAACCTCACAGTCCATAGTTTTTTGTTTGTTTTTTTTTTTTTTGTTTGTTTGTTTTTTTTTTTTTTTTGAAGAGAGACAAAGTTTATTTCAACTAACAGTTTGAGAGGAAACATTCCTCATGGCCAGGGAGGCAGGGCTGAGGGAGTGTGGGATAGCCCTAGCCATATTGTATTTGTGGTCAGGAAGCCCACAGAGGATAGGAAGCAGGGCTGGGTGGCTATAAGCCTTGAAGCCCACCTTCAATCACTTCCTTCAGTGAGTTATTACTTCCTAAAGGTTCTATAACCTTCCAAAACAGTGCCACTAGCTGGCGACCAAGTGTTTAAACCTATGAGCCAAGGGGAACCAGAGGGACATTTCCCACTTAAACCCTAACAATAGTTTCATGTTTTCACTGTGAATCAAGATTATCTAGCCACTGCTTTCTTCTCTGGCTTTTTTATTTTTTTTCTTTTTTCTTTATTAGTCAGTTCTGTATTCAGCAAATACAGTCAGTTTGGTACCATTATTAGGCTCATCCGTGACCTACCCCCTCCCCTTGGCCTCTCCTTATTGAGGTATACGGGTCATGCATTGTGGAGTTAGCCCACAGTTATGGGTAAGATAAATGTCTCTGCATATCATGACCCAACATGTGACTCTGACATTCTGTCCGCCCCCTCTTCCGCAAAATTTCCCTGAGCCATGTTGGGTTCATTTTTGGTCTGCTTCAGTGATGAGGTGTTGGGGGCCTCTGAGGCTCTGGCTCTCTGATTTGGTAGGAGTTGATTTTTCTCTGTGCTGATCTCCTTCCCCCTTGTGTTGGTGTCCGGTTCATCAGGAAAACAGCCCCCTTGCTTGTTTCTCCAATTTTTCTTAGTTTCAGCCGGGGCCCTTTTGAGGTATGATGGGGGGGCTCTCTCCTTAGGATCTACATCTATCTGAAAAAGAGAAGCATATTCTCCAACGGAGAGTAAGTTAGCACCAGGACAAATGAGATAACCCTTACTTTTTTTTTTAATAGAGAATTTAATAGGTGTAGGCCCTCTTGTAGCCCACAATTGATGGTAGCTTGATATTGGAGAGTGGGTTTACGTTTGGATCTGGTTCTGACTTGTTTCCCAGCTCCAGCTATGGGTCCCATACCAGTGAGGGGATCAGTTAGCCAAATTGAGAGCAGTTGGTTCCCCACCATGGCTGTGTGCCACCACTGCACTTGTGTGGGCATCACAACAAGTTATTTGCTGCTAAGTAGGTTAGACCATGCGTTGCTTTGACAGATATTGGTCAATTTCCCCCAGTCGCCCATGTAGCACCTTCTGGCACTAGACGCACTGACTGTCTGGGGACTGACTCTCTTCCAACTTCCAGTCATGCCATTCTAATTTGCATGTCAATCACATAAGGTATCTTCAGCAGTAGGGTCTTACCACTAACCTTTGGTGGGTCATCAAGTACTCTGACAGAAATCTGTCTGTCTTTTAGGAAACCTTGTAGGTCTCTCTGATCAAAAGCTCATTGTGGATGATAACCCCATGCTGGATCTGGGAGTTACAGGTCAGTGCCCACTAAGAAAATGAGGAAAAAGATAACTAATATACAAGAGTTAGAGATAAGAGAGAGAGAGAGACAGGGAGAGGGGAAGTGAGGGAGGGAAGATGTAGGAGATTAAGGTTAGTCTTAATCTTATCCTCTCCAGTGTCTTGTGGTTCAGGTGTTCCCTGTAAGGGCCTGGTGAAGGATCAGCCATTTGGTCTGTCTTTTAGTAAGTAGAAGATTATGGTACCATTGCCGTTTGGGTCTAGATTTGTGTTTCCCACCCCTTTGATGCCGTCCCCTCCCTCCCCTTCCATCCTAGTGTCTAGTCTAGGAGATGCTTGCTGGGTATGTAAGGTATCTTCAGTAGATTCAGGTTAGGTGCTGTGGATGAGTGAGACTATGTGGCAAATTTTTTTCTGTGATTGGCTAAGTTCACTGAGAATGATCTGTTCCAGGTTCAACCATTTTTCCTCAAATTTCATTGTGTCATTTTTTTCTTACTGCTGTATAGAATTCCATTGTGTAGATATACCACATCTTAGTTATCCATTCTTCTAGTGATGGACATCTGGGTCAATTCCAGCTCTTAGCTATTTCAAATTGAGCCGCTATAAACATGGTTGAGCAAATCTCTTTAGTCTGTGGTTTGAAGGTTTTAGGGTAGATGCCCAGTAAGGGAATAACTGGGTCTGTTGGTATCTCTATACTCAGCTTTTTCAGAAGTCTCCATATTGCTTTCCAAAGTGGTTGTACCATCCTACATTCCCACCAACAGTGGATGAGTGTTCCTACTTCTCCACATCCTCGCCAGCATTTATTTTCATTTGATTTTTTGATGCTTGCTATCCTTATTGGGGTAAGGTGGAATCTCATAGTTGTTTTAATCTGCATTTCTCTGATGATTAGGGATGCTGAACATTTTCTTAAGTGTATGTTTGCCATTTCTATTTCTTCCTCTGTGAACTGCCTGTTCAGCTCTTTGCCCCATTTTGTGAGTGGGGTGTTTGACTTCTTACTGTTTAGATTTTTGAGTTCTTTGTAGATTCTAGAGATTAGGCCTCTATCACTTGGATAACCCACAAATATTTTCTCCCATTCTGTGGGTAATCTATTGGCTTTGCTTATTGTATGCTTGTTTGTAAAGAAACTCTTCAGCTTCATGTGATCCCATTGGTTGAGTGATGGTTTAAGTTCATGAGCTACTGGGGTTTTGTTCAGGAAGTCTTTTTCCATTCCTATATCATGGAAAGTACTTCCTAAATTTTCTTCCAGTAATATTCAAGTTTCTGGTCCTATATTGAGATCTTTGATCCATTTGGACTTGAGTGTAGTGCATGGTGAAATGTGTGGGTCAAGTTTCAGTTTCCTGCATATGGTTATCCAGTGTGTCCAGCACCATTTGTTGAAGATGCTGTCTTTTTTCCAGCCTATATTGTTTGGGCCTTTATCGAATATCAAGTAGCTACAGTTGCTTGACCCAAAGTCCAGGTCCTCAAGTCTATTCCATTGATCTATAGTCCTGTTTTTATGCCAGTACCATGCTGTTTTTATTACTATGGCTTTGTAATATAGCTTTAGATCAGGTATGGTGATGCCTCCAGAGGTATTTCTTTTGCTGAGGATATGTTTGGAAATGCGAGGGCTTCTGCCTTTCCATATGAAATTTGAGATCATTTTTTCTATCTCTGTGAAGAACACTGTGGGGATTTTAATTGGTATTGCATTAAATCTGTAAATTGCCTTTGGTAGGATTGTCGTCTTCACAATGTTAATTCTGCCTATCCAGGAACATGGGAGGTCTTTCCATTTTCTCAAGTCCGCCTCAATTTCTTTTTTGAGTGTTTTTATGTTTTCTTTGTATAGATCTTTCACTTCCTTGGTTAACATTATTCCAAGGTATTTTATTTTTTTTGTTGCAATTGAAAATGGGACTATGTCCCTTATTTCTTTTTCTGTATCTTTGTCCTTTGCATAAAGGAAGGCTACTGATTTTTGTGCATTGGTTTTGTATCCTGCTACTTTGCTATAGGTGTTAATCACCTTCAGGAGTTTTGGGATGGAGTCTCTCGGGTCTCTTACATATATAATCATGTCATCAGCGAATAAAGCTAACTTAACTTCCTCCTTTCCAAATTGTATCCCTTTTATTTCCTTCTCCTGTCTTATTGCTTGAGCTAGGACTTCCAGTACTATATTGAAAAGCAGAGGTGAGAGTGGACAACCCTGTCTTGTTCCTGATCTTAATGGGAATTCCTCCAGTCTCTCTCCATTAAGTATTATTTGGGCCTTCGGAGCTTTGTATATTGCCTTTATTAGGTTAAGATATGAACCAACCATGCCAACTCTCTCTAATGTTTTGAACATGAAGTGATGTTGAATCTTGTCAAAGGCCTTTTCTGCATCTATCGAAATGATCATGTGGTTTTTATGTTTAACCTTGTTTATGTGGTGTATTACATTGACAGATTTCCGTATGTTGAACCACCCCTGTGTTCCTGGAATGAATCCCACTTGGTCAAGGTGGATAATGGTTTTGATGTGTTGTTGGATTCAGTTTGCAAGGATTTTGTTTAGGATCTTTGCATCTAAATTCATCAGGGAAATAGGCAGGTAGTTTTCTTTTCTTGTGGCATCTCTGCCTGGTTTTGGAATTAGGGTGATGCTAGCTTCATAAAAGGAGTTGGGTAGCTTTCCCTGTTCACCAATTGTGTGGCACAGTTTGAGGAACATTGGTTTGAGTTCTTCCATGAAGGTTTGATAGAATTCAGCTGAGAAGCCATCTGGTCCTGGACTCTTCTTTTTTGGGAGGTTTTTTTTATTACTTTTTCAATCTCCATGAGTGTGATGGGTTGATTGAGGTGATTAATCTGCTCTGTGTTTAGCTTTGGTAGATGGTATGCGTCCAAGAATTTATCCATCTCCTCCACATTATCCAGTTTTGTGGAGTAGAGGTTTTTGAAATAAGTCCTGATGATTCTCCCAATTTCACTTATGTCTGTTGTGATCTCTCCTTTTTCATTTTGAATTTTGTTAATTTGAAGCTTCACCTTTTTTTGCTTGATCAGATTGGCCAGGGGTTTGTCAATCTTGTTTATTTTTTCAAAGAACCAGCTCTTTGTTTTGTCAATTGTCTTAATTGTTTCCTTCGTTTCCAGTTCATTCCATGCTCTGATTTTAATTATTTCTTTCCTTCTGGAGCTCTTTGGGTTGGATTTTTCTTGTTTTTCCAGTCCCTTTAGGTGGATGGTTAGGTTATTGATTTGGGACCTTTCTGTCTTTTTTACGAAGGCATTGAGTGCTATGAATTTTCCCCTGAGGACCGCCTTCATTGTGTCCCATAAGTTTTGGTACGATGTGTTCTCATTGTCATTCAATTCCAGAAATTTTGCAATTTCATTTTTTATTTCATCCACTATCCATTTATTGTTTCAAAGTGTGCTGTTCAATTTCCAGGTGCCTTTGGGATTCTTGGTGGGTCTTTTGTTGTTGATTTCTAGCAATATAGCATTGTGATCTGATATCATGCAGGGAATTATGTCAATCTTCCTAAATATGTGGAGGCAGTCTTTGTGACCCAATATATGGTCTATTTTAGAGAATGTTCCATGGACTGCTGAGAAGAATGTGTATTCTGTGGATTTGTGATGGAAGGTTCTGTAGATGTCCGTTAGGTCTAAGTCATCTATGGTTTTGTTGAGCTCTCTCACTTCCCTGTTGAGTTTCTGTTTGGATGATCTGTCTATTACTGATAATTGTGTATTGAAGTCCCCAGCTATGATGGTGTTTGTGGTTATTTCTGTTTTATTGTCAAGTGGGTTTTGTTTTATGAACTGTGGTGCCC
>CM070778.1:20554231-20577510 GCA_036346955.1 Dipus sagitta
AGCAAAAGAAAGAAATGGTTATCAGTTGCAGTGTGTCCCACCGAAAATACTGGATCTAACATCTAAACTTTTCCTCTCAGAGCATCATTTTCATCTGCTAATTGGTGAGATCATTCTGTAACATAACATACTACTATTTTTAGTGGTAGTCTTACAGTTAGAGGTTTGTGGCTAGTGTCGAGGCCAGGTTTAGGATTAGGGTCAGTGTCTGCGTCAGGGTCAGGATTGGGGTCAGAGTCAAGTTGAGTTTAGGAATTTTGGGGTGAACATTAGGTGTTAAGGTTTTGGTTAGAGCGAGAGTCAGGAGATCACGTTCTGCAATCACTGCCTGTCTTTACCTCACCAATTACCTGATAGAAGGGTATTATCATACCCAAAAAGAAAGACATCGTAGACACTTTTCTTGGATGTATGACTATACTGAGATATTCAGAAAAGGTTGCTTGTACCTCAAAGCATGAAGACATCAGGAAATGGTTTTGCTGTCTTTGAGGAAGACCAGAAAAGGTTAACAATCTTTCACTACAATTTGTCTTAGGACATCTTCATACCACTATAGAGAATTTCACCTCTTCTTTTAAAAACTTTTAAAAAAATATTTTATTCTTTCCTTATTTGAGAGAGAGAGAGAGAGAGAGAATACCAGGGCCTCTATCCACTGCAAACAAACTCCCAATGTGTGGACTATGTTGTGCATGTGCTTAAGTCGGTCCTGAGGAATCAAACCTGGGTCCTTAGCTTCGCAGAAAAGTGCCTTAATTGCTAAGCTATCTTTCCAGTTCGCATGTAAACTTCTTAATAAGGGATGAAGAGATTTCTCAGCAGTTAAAGCACTTGCCCCTAAAGCCTAATGGCCCAGGTTCAGTTCCCCATTACCCATGTAAAGCCAGATGCACAAAGTGACCCATGCATCTGGAGTTCCATTGCAGTAGCAAGAGGCTCTGGTGTGCCCACACACATTCTCTCTCAAACAAATAAGTAAATAAATAAGTTAATTAATTAATTAAAAGATAATGATGGGGTGGATAATGAAGACATGGTACATTTATACAGTGGAATTTCTAATCAGCAGCAAAGGAAGATGAAATTATGACCTTTGCAGGGAAATGGATGGATCTGTAAAGTATTACACTTAGTGAGTTAACTCAGACCCAGAGAGCAAAGTGCTGTATATTCTCTCTCATATGTGGATCCTAGCTACAAATGTTTGGACTTGTATGTGAGTTGGAATAAAACTCAGTAGCAGAGGCCATAAAGCTAGAAAGGGAAGGGAGGAGAGGGGAGGACTCAAGGTGATGGTATTGTACATATGTAAGTAGAAGAATTACTGGGGATTGAAAGTCCTAAGTAAGGTTAGGGGAAGAGATTGTAAAGGAAGGGTGAGGGGAGGGTTAATCAAAATATAAGAGGATATGAATAAGCCATATGGAAACCTACTTCATTGGACAATGGTATACCCAGAAGCCATAGATTATATCTAGAAAAATTTCAGGCCAGTGATGGGATACCTTCCAGTGAGTTGTTGGCCAGGGAGGTCCCTGATGCCCCCAGGACATTACAGGCCATTACCAAGGTGCTTGGTTTCCTACCAGGAATAGATGGTAAGACCCTATTGCTAAACACTCCACATGCTTGGGCTACAAGGTCACTGAGCAATCTTGCTGGAGCTGAGCTGAAAACCTCCCTGTAGACCAGCTGACAGAAAGCTGGAAAAAAGCTATGCTGCATGCAGCTCTATGGGAGAGAGAGAGAAGTCATCAGGGGAGATAACCGACAGTGGGTATTGCTGCTGAAGATGCAGGCCACTGAGAAATCCGGCTTGAGCTGAGGTGAAAACTTCATCCATGCAGACCCTTTATCCAGGCCCTGGAAATTCTCAACATACTTGGGCCTCATCTACTCCAACTCTCCTGATGCACGGTGTGAGCTGCTGCCCTCTCAACATGATGAATGGAGAGCCACTATCCTCCCAATGTAGAGGTGCCCAGTGCCTTTCCAGCTCCTCTTCACACTCCCCAAACGTGATCCACTCACCATGGTGGCTACAGGTTAGAAGGGACAGAAACAGTTCCCTTGTGCTTAATAAGTGCTGAGGAGTGCAGCACAGGTGGATGGGTGTGGCAGACATAAGGCTCCGCCCCTGCCAGGGTGGCCAATCAACTGGGTTCAGCAGTGGTGGGGCTGGACTTCCTGGATGTGCCTCACACAGGTGTTTCCCACTGCTGCCAGCAGATCCAGACAGGAGACCAGCACCGGTGCCACAGCATGAGGGTGGGTGCAAAAGTTTCACACAGGTCTTACAGACTGCAGAAAGGGGCTGCAGGGCCTGGCCATGGCGAACTGGCTCCAGACACATGTATGTGGGACCAGACCCCTTACACAGCAGGTTTGCCTTCCTGTAGACAAGTATTGGAAATGCAGACTGCTGGTCAGCATCGCTCACCGGGTCTTCAAGCCACCCCAGCTGGTCGGTGAGTTTTACCTTCTCTCTTTAGAGTTAATTCTGTAACTTGAGAATGTGGAGGTTCTTTAGAAAAGGAAATTGCCACACCAACTCCAGTGGAGTCTGTGTAGCATAGAGCCTAAACAGCTCGGGTGGCTACTAGACCTGGGGTTTCGCATCACACGTGATTAGGCCCCCTGGAGGTCCTTGGCAGAGTCTTTGGTGTTTCATGATTTGGGTCTCATTCTGCAGTGTGTTCTTTCTCTGGGTGCTTGCCTTATTGATTCTAGGAACTAAGCCCACTCAACTTTATACTGATAAAATCATGCTCTCAGCAGACAATCTTGATGGGCCTTTAGATGTTCCAGAAACTAAGAGTACAAAAACAGAAGCTTCCACCTATGGAGACAGCCCTAGCCTCAGTAACCCCAGCAGCCTTAACCGCGACGCCGGCTGTGTCTGAAAAGCTTGAATAGCTAATTTTTATTCTTGCTGAGAATGTAACTTTAACTCCATATGACCCTCCACTAACAGAATTGTTTGGCAGTCTGCAGTTTCTGATTCATGGCAGATGGAGGGAACCACCTAAATATAGAGAGCCTTATAATTTTGATCCTAGTGATGCACCACTCCCTTGGACAGGAAAATATGATGAGAATCTAATCAGATGGGTAACATTTAAAGGAAAGAGAATCAAATATTATTCATTGAGCATATAGGAAATGATTAGGAGAAACAGGCCCCCATGGTGTGCTTTGACAGATAAACAGCAACAAGAACTTAGATGGAAAGTATATGTATTCTTTGCTGTTAGGAATAAAAGATTGTATGATATATTTGGAAACCCTTTAAGTCAAGAAAGAATGTTGAAAGACCTAAGAGTTTGGGATGAAATGTGGGACCCCAATGTGAATGTCAGATGTTAATATTAGAAATCTTTGGATGTTAGTCATTAACCACAAGTGTCTGGTCCTGCAGCAGCTACAGAAAGAGGAAGTTCCTGGGTATAGCAAGTTTATACTGAGTATATGTCATAAGGAGTTATTGTACTGATTTCATTTTTTGAAAACCTGCCAAATGGAGCAGTTCCTGATTGTTTCTGTATATAACTGAGGCCTGAAAGTAAAGTTCTTTGCAGCAGCAATCACAACCTGTGTTGTCTGTCTGTCGCGTCGAATCCGTTCCTTACCTGAATATCCAAGCCTGGTCCCCCTGCAGAGACATCCCCACTGGGTGGTCTGCGGCAAGTGGCGCCCGAACAGGGACCCTTGGACAGGTAAATTTTCCTCCTTTTCTTTATTTCCCCTTTTCTCAAGGAACGGATAGACTCTCACCAAGGGAACTGCAGTCCCGCCGGAGAAGGAAGGGCCGGTTAAGGGTGAGCAATCAAAACTGAAACCATGGGACAATCAAATTCTAAGGGCAAACGTATGTTCATTTCAGTATTAAAACACATGTTGGCGGAAAGAGGACTTAAAGTCTCTGACAGTATGGCCTCAGAGTTTTTTGATTTCCTTATGAGGGTCTCACCTTGGTTCACGGCGGACGGTAGCCTCTCCTTAGTGGATTGGAAAAGGGTAGGAAAGGAAATGCGGAAGTATACTGCTGAACATGGTTCAGACACAATTCCTAGACAGGCTTATCCTATTTGGTTACAAATGAGGGAAATTCTTTCGGAACAATCCGACTTAGAACTTCTAATAGAGGAAACTGCTTCTGTAGAAGATTGTGAAAATAGCCCTATTTTGTCTTCAGGTTTAAAGAAGGGTTATGGTAGTAATGAGAAAGCAAGCAAAAATAATTTTTTGTATGAACCTGAGGAAGAAAAATCAAATGATGATGATGATTGGGATTTGGAGGACGAGGCAGCAAAGTGTACCTTAGATGAGGATAGAGACCATCATCATGATCAAAATGTAGTGGCAATGTCATTAAAAAGGAAACCACCAAAACCAGCTCCTCGCAGGGGAAAGTTACTTCCTCCTGTTGGCTTTCAAGGAGCCATGGCACAAGCAAAAAAGGAGGGTGATCTGAGTTTCACCTTTCCTATTGTTCATGATGTGGATAGCGATGAGGAGCCCCAATGGGAACCTCTTTCTTTAAAAACCTTGAAAGAGTTACAGATGGCAGTCAAGCAGATGGGCCCTTCAGCCCCTTATACTATACAGATATTAGATATGGTGGCAAGTCAGTGGTTGACTCCTCATGATTGGCATCAAACTGCTAAAGCGGTTTTGGCCCCTGGAGACTATATTCTTTGGAGAACTGACTATGAGGATAGGTCAAAAAAGACTTTACAAAATATGTTAGGAAAGAGGGGCCCTAAAGTGACTATGGACATGTTATTAGGGACTGGTCCTTATGTAACCCCAAATTCGCAAATTTCTATACCTACAACTGTCTTAAAAGAAATTACAACCAATGCAGTTTTAGCTTGGAGGAATATCCCTCCGCCAGGAACCAAGGGCACCACTTTGTCAGGAATCAGGCAAGGAGCTGAAGAAACATATCAGTCTTTTATTTCCAGATTGGAGGAGGCCATTACCAGAATGCTACCGCCAAATGAAGGGACAGAAATGTTGTTAAAGCAACTAGCATGGGAAAATGCAAATAGTTTATGCCAGGACCTAATTAGGCCCATCCGTAAAGGAGGATCTTTACAAGATTATATTAAAGCCTGCTCAGATGCCTCTCCTGCTATAGTGCAGGGGATGGCATACGCGGCTGCCATGAAAGGTCAAACTTACAGTGCTTTTGTGAAACAGACATATGGGGGTGGCAAGGGGAAATCCCCACCATCCTGTTTTAACTGCGGGGAAACAGGACATTTAAAAAAGGATTGTAGAAAAGGTCAGAATGATAGAAATAAAGAAAAAAGACAACCCCCAGGCATGTGCCCCCGCTGTCAAAAGGGGAGACACTGGAAAAGTGAATGTAAATCAAAATTTCATAAAGATGGTTCTCGAATTGAGGAAGAACCAAGTAAGTCAAAAAACTAGAGGAAGGGCAACCTCCTAGCCCCGTACAAAGGGAGGACATAAAAAAGACACAACTAAATCCTGAAGCTCCAGAATTTACAATACATGATTTGCCAAGGGCAACTCCAGGGAGTGCTGGATTAGATTTGGCATCTAGTCAAGACATTATTATATCCAACACGGATGGAGTCCAATTGGTGCCCACCTCAGTGCTTGGTACTTTACCTACAGGGAGCACTGGATTGTTACTTGGAAGAAGTTCTAATTATACGAATGGACTTGAAGTCATTCCAGGAATAATAGATTCAGACTTTCAGGGAGAAATAAAAATCATGGTTAAGACTACAAAAGACACTACAATAATAAGAAGAGGACAGAGAATAGCTCAATTAATATTGTTACCTAATTTAAAACTCCCCAATGTGGAACTGGGTAAAGAAAGAGGGATAGGCCAATTTGGTTCTTCAGGAGAGACAGTAGCCTGGGTAGCTGAGATAAGCAAAGATAGACCCTTTAAGGATATAAGAATAAATGGAAAAATTTTTACAGGTCTACTAGATACAGTAGCAGACAAAACATGTATAGCAGGCAAGGACTGGCCCCAATCTTGGCCAGTGATTAGAACTTCATCCTCTCTGCAGGGCCTAGGAATGGCTTCAAATGTAGCAAAAAGCTCAGAGGCCCTTCACTGGTCCTGCGAAGGAAGAAAGGGACTCATTCAGCCTTATGTTGTTCCCTCATTGCCTTTTTCCTTATGGGGAAGGGATATTATGGAAAATATGGAAGTAAAATTAGTCACAGCAGATTCATTGGAGGATCAATATTTTTCATAGGGGCCATTGAGAGCTCTTTACATGCAGATAAAATCTCTTGGAAATCTGCAGAGCCTGTATGGCTGAATCAATGGCCCCTGACAGAAGAAAAAATACAGGCTATAGAACTCATAGTGAAGGAGCAATTGGAGAAAGGACATATAGAAGAGACTAATAGTCCTTGGAACACTCCAATTTTTGTTATAAAAAAAGAAATCAGGGAAATGGAGACTACTCCAAGACCTAAGAGCAGTGAATGCCACTATGTATGACATGGGAGCCCTTCAACCAGGCCTCCCTTCTCCTGTAGCTGTCCCACAAGGACATTCAATTATTGTCATTGACCTGCAAGATTGCTTCTTTACTATAAAATTAGATCCTGAAGATTGCAAAAGATTTGCTTTTAGTGTACCATCTGTAAATTTTCAAAGGCCATTTAAACAATATCAATAGAAGGTTTTACCACAGGGTATGAAGAACAGTCCTACCTTGTGCCAGAAGTTTGTGGATATGGCTATACAGCCTATCAGAAATAAATTTCCCACTGCATATATAATTCATTATATGGATGACATTTTGCTTGCTGGTAAAACTCAATCTTTAGTGGAACAGGTTTTATTAGATTTAACTACCAGTTTACAAGACTTTGGTTTAGTAATTGCACCAGATAAAATACAAAGGGGAAGGCCATTAAGGTATCTAGGAAATCAAATTTATGATTCATATATTATGTCACAAAAAGTAGAAATTAGGAAGGATAAACTACAAACTCTAAATGATTTTCAAAAATTATTGGGCAATATCAATTGGATCAGACCTTATTTAAAATTAACTACTGGAGAACTTAAACCTCTTTTTGAAATTTTACAAGGAGAATCCCATCCTAAGTCTCCTCGGAGCTTGACTCCGCCGGCAGCAGAGGCTTTGAGCCTAGTAGAGCAAAGATTACAAGCAGCCCAGGTTAAACAATTACAATATGATAAAATATGGAGTCTTTTAATTTTAAAGACAGCTTATACACCTACAGGATGTCTATGGCAGGAAGGAGTACTTGAATGGATTCATTTACCACATGTTCAAAATAAAGTTGTGGCCGCCTATGATTATTTATGTACATTGATTATAGTTAAGGCTAGAAATAGAGCCAAAGAAATTTTTGGAAAAGAAATCCCTCAAATAGTCATTCCATATAATAAAAATCAATTTCAATATCTATTACAAGAAAATGAAGATTGGGGAATAGCCTTGCAGGGGTACCCTGGTGAAATTTTGTTTCACTTGCCAAAACACTCACTAATTGAATTTATCAAAGAAACACCTGTAATTTTCCCCACTAAATTTAGTCAGTATCCACTGACTGAAGCAATTACTATTTTCACCGATGGTTCCTCTACAGGCCGTGCAGTTGTGGTCAAGGTGGGGGAACCCCCTATAATAAAAACATGTCCTGGACTGTCAGCTCAACAGACTGAAATTATGGCAGTAATTCTGGCCTTAAAAACATTTCCACAAGCTATTAATATTTATTCAGACTCCAAATATGTAGTAGGACTCTTCCCTGCTATTGAGACAGCTTTAATAGCAGAAAAAACAGGCATTTACCCATTATTAATTGAACTTCAAAACTTACTTAGAAATAGAAGTCAAAAAATATTTGTAGGACATATTAGAGGGCACACTAACTTGCCTGGACCTCTGAGTTTTGGAAATGCATTAGCTGACTCTTATACAAAGATATTCACTATTCTTGATTCAGCTATAGAGAGTCATGCCTTGCATCATCAAAATGCTTTAGCTCTTAAGAGGATGTTTAATATTACCAGAGAACAAGCAAGACAGATTGTTAAACAATGTTCAGCCTGCCCCTCTACAGGGAATGTACAAAAAATGGGAGTTAATCCCAGAGGATTAAAACCTCAAGTTTTATGGCAAATGGATGTGACTCACATCCCAGAGTTTGGGAAGTTAAGTTATGTACATGTAACTGTAGATACTTTTTCTCATATGATGTATGCATCTGCTCGCTCTGGAGAGACAGTAAAAGATGTAATTCAACACTTAGTGGCAAGCTTTGCTTACTTAGGCTGGCCATGTAAGCTTAAGACAGACAACGCCCCAGCCTATGTCTCAAAAGCTTTCAGAGCTTTCCTCCAAGCATGGGGCATTGAGCATGTTACAGGAATCCCTTATAATCCTCAAGGACAGGGGATAGTGGAAAGATCTCATCAAATATTGAAAGCACAAATATTAAGACTGAAACAGGCTAATGTTTATTTAACTCCACATCATGTGTTAAATCATGCTTTATTTGTTCTCAATATACTTAACACTAATGATAAGGGAGTAACACCCGCAATGCGGCATTGGGAAAGTGAAACTAATGAGATTAAGCCACAGGTCCTCTGGAAGGATCAGTTGACTGGGACCTGGAAAGGCCCCGATGTGTTAATCACCTCAGGAAGAGGCTATGCTTGTATCTTCCCACAGGATGCAGACTCTCCCATCTGGGTCCCAGATCGGCTCATCAGACCGGCACCGTCGTCTCTCCAGACGTCAAAAGCGAAAGCAAAAACAAACACTGCGCAAGATGCAAACAACTCTGCAGACCCTACAGGATATAATCAAAGTTCTGACTAATACTTCAGAACTTCTGGGGGGAAATCCAGATTATCACTTAGGAAGAAATTCATCATCTTACATCACTTTTGAGGGGCGTTCAGATACTCTCCCCATTTGTTTAGCTTTAAAAGGAGGAGCAGCTCCAGGGTGCCTTCCTGTCAGCTACAGGACAATTCTCACAGACACCCCGGAGGCTGCCACTGCTCCTGGCACTTCATCTGATTCAAAAGGTAACAGGCGTATATGGGAAATTCAATTACAAACATTGGGCTACTTTAATTTTAATGAGACCTATGAAAAACATGAAAATTTGCCTTTCCTTAAACATTGTATACAAGAATATAAAAAGGATCAATTTTGGGAGGGAGATGAAAATCAATATCCACATTGGCTGCAATGTGGGTTCCCTCACTCTGGATCTAAATTTATTCCTTTACATACCACTGAGGAAATCTGGGATTTTTCCACTTCATCTCCAAATTATGATTATACTGACTATTTAAAAAATAATTCAATCAAATTTAATGCTTATACTCCTCTAGGTCCAGAACCTTTAAAAAGATGGTTTTCAGCAGGATGGGTTGAACCTGTCTGGATATATAAAGACCCCATTAAGGGATTTACAGTAACCCATCCAGATTTATTTAGACTTTCTGCTGCAGCAAATATGATATTATTAAGAAAGCCTAAAGATAAAATTAGTACTCCTATTGCTACAATGGCTTGTGTAACTTACCCTTATGCTTTACTGATGGGACATAAACAGATGGTTCAAATAACCAGAATGGGAGATTCTTATCATGTGCATTGTCAAGCTTGCATGTTAACCAATTGTGTAGACTCAGATATAAATAAAACATTTGCAATTATGATGATTGTTAAACGTCCTGCTTATGTCATGCTCCCAGTGAATTTAGGGAATGCAACATGGTTTGACAATACAGCTTTACAAACTCTTCAAAATATTAATTCTTTAATTCGGCCAAAAAGATTTGTAGCAGCTTTAATTTTGGGAATCTCTGCTTTGATTGCAATTCTCACTTCTTTTGCAGTTTCAACCACTGCTTTGGTAA
This sequence comes from Dipus sagitta, assembly GCA_036346955.1. Taxonomy (NCBI): domain Eukaryota; kingdom Metazoa; phylum Chordata; class Mammalia; order Rodentia; family Dipodidae; genus Dipus; species Dipus sagitta. The sequence continues at coordinate 20,564,157 of CM070778.1, forward strand.
GGGAAATGCAGACTGCACAATTTGTGAACAATATGCACAGAAATATTACTTTAGCATTGTCAGAACAGAGAATCATAGATTCTAAATTGGAAGCACGTATAAATGCCTTAGAAGAGGTTGTTTTGGAGTTAGGTCAGGATGTTGCTGCCTTAAAAACACGAATGGCTACTAGATGTCATTCTAGTTTTCATTATATTTGTGTCACCCCGTTAAAGTATAATGCTTCTGAACAATGGGAAAAGACACGTGCACATTTGCAAGGACTATGGGCAGATACTAATCTCACTTATGACTTACAAGCTTTAAAAGAAGAAATATCAATTATGAGTCAGCAACATCTGGATAATTGGGATTTCACAGGACTAGCTACCACTTTCTCGGACAATCTAAAGGCTCTCAATCCATTAGATTGGGTCCAATACTGTATCCTTGCAGCCATTATTTTGGCTCTTATAATCGTGGTGTTACTTATTTTTCCTATTATCTTTAGTCTAATCCTGAGATCGTTACACACTGTTAAGAGGGACATCTACGAGATCCGTCTTAAAAACAAAAAACCGGGAACTGCCACACCAACTCCAGTGGAGTCTGTGTAGCATAGAGCCTAAACAGCTCGGGTGGCTACTAGACCTGGGGTTTCGCATCACACGTGATTAGGCCCCCTGGAGGTCCCTGGCAGAGTCTTTGGTGTTTCATGATTTGGGTCTCATTCTGCAGTGTGTTCTTTCTCTGGGTGCTTGCCTTATTGATTCTAGGAACTAAGCCCACTCAACTTTATACTGATAAAATCATGCTCTCAGCAGACAATCTTGATGGGCCTTTAGATGTTCCAGAAACTAAGAGTACAAAAACGGAAGCTTCCACCTATGGAGACAGCCCTAGCCTCAGTAACCCCAGCAGCCTTAACCGCGACGCCGGCTGTGTCTGAAAAGCTTGAATAGCTAATTTTTATTCTTGCTGAGAATGTAACTTTAACTCCATATGACCCTCCACTAACAGAATTGTTTGGCAGTCTGCAGTTTCTGATTCATGGCAGATGGAGGGAACCACCTAAATATAGAGAGCCTTATAATTTTGATCCTAGTGATGCACCACTCCCTTGGACAGGAAAATATGATGAGAATCTAATCAGATGGGTAACATTTAAAGGAAAGAGAATCAAATATTATTCATTGAGCATATAGGAAATGATTAGGAGAAACAGGCCCCCCATGGTGTGCTTTGACAGATAAACAGCAACAAGAACTTAGATGGAAAGTATATGTATTCTTTGCTGTTAGGAATAAAAGATTGTATGATATATTTGGAAACCCTTTAAGTCAAGAAAGAATGTTGAAAGACCTAAGAGTTTGGGATGAAATGTGGGACCCCAATGTGAATGTCAGATGTTAATATTAGAAATCTTTGGATGTTAGTCATTAACCACAAGTGTCTGGTCCTGCAGCAGCTACAGAAAGAGGAAGTTCCTGGGTATAGCAAGTTTATACTGAGTATATGTCATAAGGAGTTATTGTACTGATTTCATTTTTTGAAAACCTGCCAAATGGAGCAGTTCCTGATTGTTTCTGTATATAACTGAGGCCTGAAAGTAAAGTTTCTTTGCAGCAGCAATCACAACCTGTGTTGTCTGTCTGTCGCGTCGAATCCGTTCCTTACCTGAATATCCAAGCCTGGTCCCCCTGCAGGCATCCCCCACGTGTGTCTGCGGCAAGTGGCGCCGAACGGGGACCCTTGACAGGTAAATTTTCTCCTTTTCTTTATTTCCCCTTTTCTCAAAAAACGGATAGACTCTCACCAGGGAACTGCAGTCCCGCCGGAAAAGGGGAAGGGGCCGGTTAAGGGTGAGCAATCAAAACTGAAACCATGGGACAATCAAATTCTAAGGGCAAAGTATTTCATTTCAGTTTTAAAACACATGTTGGCGGAAAGAGGACTTAAAGTCTCTGGACAGAATGGCCTCAGAGTTTTTTGATTTCCTTATGAGGGTCTCACCTTGGTTCACGGCGGACGGTAGCCTCTCCTTAGGGGATTGGAAAAAGGGTAGGAAAGGAAATGCGGAAGTATAACTGCTGAACATGGTTCAGACACAATTCCTAGACAGGCTTATCCTATTTGGTTACAAATGAGGGAAATTCTTTCGGAACAATCCGACTTAGAACTTCTAATAGGGAAACTGCTTCTGTAGAAGATTGTGAAAATAGCCCTATTTTGTCTTCAGGTTTTAAGAAGGGTTATGGTATTTAATGAGAAAGCAAGAAAAAATTTATTTTTTGTATAAACCTGAGGAAGAAAAATCAAATGATGATGATGATTGGGATTTGGAGGACGAGGCAGCAAATTTGTACCTTAGATGAGGATAGAGACCATCATCATGACAAAATGTATGGCAATGTCATTAAAAAGGAAAACCACCAAAACCAGCTCCTCGCAGGGAAAGTTATTTCCCTCCTGTTGGCTTTCAAGGAGCCATGGCACAACAAAAAAGGAGGGTGATCTGAGTTTCACCTTTCCTATTGTCATGATGTGGATAGCGAGGGAGGAGCCCCAATGGGAACCTCTTTCTTTAAAAACCTTGAAAGAGTTACAGATGGCAGTCAAGCAGAGGGGGCCCTTCAGCCCCTTATATATACAGATATTAGAAATGGTGGCAAGTCAGTGGTTGACTCCTCATGATTGGCATCAAATGCTAAAGCGGTTTTGGCCCCCGGAGACTATATTCTTTGGAGAACTGACTATGAGGATAGGTCAAAAAAGACTTTACAAAAAAATGTTAGGAAAGAGGGGCCCAAAGTGACTATGGACATGTATTAGGGACTGGTCCTTATGTAACACCCAAATTCGCAAATTTCTATACCTACAACGGGCTTAAAAGAAAATTTCAACCAATGCAGTTTTAGCTTGGAGGAATATCCCTCCGCCAGGAACCAAGGGCACCACTTGTCAGGAATCAGGCAAGGAGCTGAAGAAACATATCAGTCTTTTATTTTCCCGATTGGAGGAGGCCATTACCCGAAGCTACCGCCAAATGAAGGGACAGAAATGTTGTTAAGCAACTAGCATGGGAAAATGCAAATAGTTTATGCCAGGACCTAATTAGGCCCATCCGTAAAGGAGGATCTTTACAAGATTATATTAAAGCCTGCTCAGATGCCTCTCCTGCTATAGTGCAGGGATGGCATACGCGGCTGCCATGAAAGGTCAAAATTACAGTGCTTTTGTGAAACAGACATATGGGGTGGCAAGGGGAAATCCCCCCATCCTTTTTAACTGCGGGGAAACAGGACATTTAAAAAGGATTGTAGAAAAGGTCAGAATGATAGAAAATAAAGAAAAAAGACAACCCCAGGCATGTGCCCCCCCCGCTGTCAAAAGGGGAGACACTGGAAAGTGAATGTAAATCAAAATTTCATAAAGATGGTTTTTTTTTTTTTCGAATTGAGAGAACCAGTAAGTCAAAAAAAATAGAGGAGGGCAACCTCCTAGCCCCGTACAAAGGGAGGACATATAAAAGACCCCAAAATAAATCCTGAAGCTCCAGAATTTACAATACATGATTTGCCAAGGGCAACTCCAGGGAGTGCTTGATTAGATTTGGCATCTAGTCAAGACTTATTATATCCAACACGGGGTGGAGTCCAATTGGTGCCCACCTCAGTGCTTGGTACTTTACCTAGGGAGCACTGGATTGTTACTTGGAAGAAGTTCTAATTATACGAATGGACTTGAAGTCATTCCAGGAATAAAAGATTTAGACTTTCAGGGAGAAATAAAAATCATGGTTAAGACTACAAAAAGACATACAATAAAGAAGAGGACAGAGAATAGCTCAATTAATATTGTTACCTAATTTAAAACTCCCAATGTGGAACTGGGTAAAGAAAGAGGGATAGGGCCCAAATTTTGGGTTCTTCAGGAGAGACAGTAGCCTGGGTAGCTGAGATAAGCAAAGATAGACCCTTTAAGGATATAAGAATAAATGGAAAAATTTTACAGGTCTACTAGATACAGTAGCAGACAAAACATGTATAGCAGGCAAGGACTGGCCCCAATCTTGGCCAGTGATTAGAACTTCATCCTCTCTGCAGGCCTGGGAATGGCTTCAAATGTAGCAAAAAGCTCAGGGCCCTTCACTGGTCCTGCGAAGGAAGAAAAGGGACTCTTTCCCAGCCTTATGTTGTTCCCTCATTGCCTTTTTCTTATGGGAAAGGGGATATTATGGAAAATATGGAAGTAAAATTAGTCAAGCAGATTCATTGGAGGATCATATTTTTCATGGGGGCCATTGAGAGCTCTTTACATGCAGATAAAATCTTTTGGGAAAATCTGCAGAGCCTTATGGCTGAATCAATGGCCCTGACAGAAGAAAAAATACAGGCTATAGAACTCATAGTGAAGGAGCAATGGAGAAAGGACATATAGAAGAGACTAATAGTCCTTGGAACACTCCAATTTTTGTTAAAAAAAGAAATCGGGGAAATGGGGGACTACTCCAAGACCTAAGAGCGTGAATGCCACTATGTATGACATGGGAGCCCTTCAACCAGGCCTCCCTCTCCTGTAGCTGTCCCACAAGGACATTCAATTATTGTCATTGACCTGCAAGATTGCTTCTTTACTATAAAATTAGATCCTGAAGATTGCAAAAGATTTGCTTTTAGTGTACCATCTGAAAATTTTTTAAAAGGGCCCAAATTAAACAATTCAATAGAAGGGTTTTTACCACAGGTATGAAGAACAGTCCTACCTTGTGCCAGAAGTTTGTGGATATGGCTATACAGCCATCAGAAATAAATTTCCCACTGCATATAATTCATTATATGGATGACATTTTGCTTGCTGGTTAAAACTCATCTTTAGTGGAACAGGTTTATTAGATTTAACTACCAGTTTACAAGACTTTGGTTTAGAAAATTGCACCAGATAAAATACAAAGGGGAAGGCCATTAAGGTATCTAGGAAATAAATTTTAAATGATTCTTATATTATTCACAAAAAGTAGAAATTAGGAAGGATAAACTACAAACTCTAAATAAATTTTCAAAATTATTGGGCAATATCAATTGGATCCGACCTTATTTAAAATTAACTACTGGAGAACTTAAACCTCTTTTTGAAATTTTACAAGGAGAATCCCATCCTAAGTCTCCTCGGAGCTTGACTCCGCCGGCAGCAGAGGCTTTGAGCCTAGTAGAGCAAAGATTACAAGCAGCCCAGGTTAAACAATTACAATTGATAAAATATGGAGTCTTTTAATTTTAAAGACAGCTTATACACCTACAGGATGTCTATGGCAGGAAGGAGTACTTGAATGGATTCATTTACCACATGTTCAAAATAAAGTTGTGGCCGCCTATGATTATTTATGTACATTGATTATAGTTAAGGCTAGAAATAGAGCCAAAGAAATTTTGGAAAGAAATCCCTCAAATAGTCATTCCATATAATAAAAATCAATTTCAATATCTATTACAAGAAAATGAAGATTGGGGAATAGCCTTGCAGGGGTACCCTGGTGAAATTTTGTTTTTACTTGCCAAAACACTCACTAATTGAATTTATCAAAGAAAAACCTGTAATTTTCCCCAACTAAATTTAGTCAGTATCCACTGACTGAAGCAATTACTATTTTCACCGATGGTTCCTCTACAGGCCGGCATTTTGGTCAAGGTGGGGGAACCCCCCATAATAAAAACAGTCCTGGACGTCAGCTCAACAGACTGAAATTATGGCAGTAATTCTGGCCTTAAAAACATTTCCACAAGCTATTAATTTTATTCAGACTCCAAATATGTAGTGACCTTCCCCGCTATTAGACAGCTTTAATAGCAGAAAAAAACAGGGATTTTACCCCCCTTTTTAATTGAAAATTCAAAACTTTCTTAGAAATAGAAGTCAAAAAATATTTGTAGGGCATATTAGAGGGCACACTAACTTGCCTGGACCTCTGAGTTTGGAAATGCATTAGCGACTCTTATACAAAAGAAAATTTACTATTCTGATTCAGCTTTAGAGAGTTTATGCCTTGCATCATCAAAATGCTTTAGCTCTTAAGAGGATGTTTAAATTACCAGAGAACAAGCAAGACAGAAATTTTTTAAACAATGTTCAGCCTGCCCCCCTACAGGGAATGTACAAAAAATGGGAGTTAATCCCAGGATTAAAACCTCAAGTTTTATGGCAAATGGATGTGACTCACATCCCAGAGTTTGGGAAGTTAAGTTATGTACATGTAATGTAGATACTTTTTCTCATAGATGTATGCATCTGCTCGCCCCGGAGAAACAGTAAAAGATGTAATTCAACACTTAGTGGCAAGCTTTGCTTACTTAGGCTGGCCAGTAAGCTTAAAACAGACAACGCCCCAGCCTATGTCTCAAAAGCTTTCAGAGCTTTCCCTCCAACATGGGGCATTGAGCATGTTACAGGGAAACCCTTATAATCCTCAAGGACAGGGGATAGTGGGAAAAATCTCATCAAATATTGAAAGCACAAATATTAAGACTGAAACGGCTAAAGTTTATTTAACTCCACATCATGTGTTAAATCATGCTTTTTTTGTTCTCAATATACTTAACACTAATGATAAGGGAGAAACACCCGCAATGCGGCATGGAAAGTGAAACTAATGAGATTAAGCCACAGGTCCTCTGGAAGTCATTGACTGGGACCTGGAAAGGCCCCCAATGTGTTAATCACCCCAGGAAGAGGCTATGCTTGTATCTTCCACAGGATGCAGACTCTCCCATCTGGGTCCCAGTCGGCTCATCAGACCGGCACCGTCGTCTCTCCAGACGTCAAAAGCGAAAGCAAAACAAACACTGCGCAAGATGCAAAAAACTCTGCAGACCCTACAGGGAAAAATCAAAGTTTTGACTAATACTTTGAACTTTTGGGGGGAAAAACCCGATTACCTTAGGAAAAATTTATACTTTAAACACTTTTGAGGGGGGTTCAGAACCCCCCATTTTTTTAGCTTTAAAAGGAGGAGCACTCCGGTGCCTTTTCCCGTCAGACGGAAATTTTCACGACACCCCGAGCTCCCCACTGCTCCGGGGCACTTAAACGATTAAAAAGGGAAACAGGCATATGGGAAATTCAATTACAAACATTGGGCTACTTTTTTTTAATAGCCCTTGAAAAACAGAAAATTTTGCCTTTCCCTTTAAACTTTGTAACAAAAATAAAAGGGGATCAATTTTGGGGGGGAGAAAAAATACCACTTTGGGCTGCAAGGGGGTTCCCCACTCGGATCAAAATTATTCCTTTAATCCCATGGGAAATCGGGGATTTTTCCACTTCATCCCCAAAAATTAAAATATACTGATTTTTAAAAAAAATAATTAAATAAAATTTTAATGCTTTACTCCCTAGGTCCAAAACCTTTAAAAAAGTGGTTTTCAGAAATTGGGTTTGAACCTTCTGGATATTAAAGACCCCATTAAGGGATTTACAGTAACCCACCCAATTTATTTAACTTTTGCTGCAGCAAATATGATATTATTAAAAAGCCAAAAGATAAATTTAGAAACCCCCTTTTGCTACAATGGTTTTAAATTTTTACCCTTATGTTTTATGATGGGACATAAAAAGGGGTTCAAAAAACCAAAGGGAATTCTAATCTGCATTGTCAAGCTTCATTTTAAAACCAATTGGTAACTCAGAATAAATAAAAATTTGCAATTATATGATTTTTTAAACGCCCTGCTTATGTCTGCTCCCAGTGAATTTGGGGAATGCAACTGGTTTGCAATACACCTTTACAAACTTTTTAAAAAATATTAATTCTTAATTGGCCAAAAAGATTGAGCAGTTTTAAATTTTGGGAATCTCTGCTTGTTTGCAATTCTCACTTTTTTTGCATTTTCAACCACTGTTTTGGAAAGGGAAATCAGACTGCACAATTTGTGAAAAATATGCACAGAAATTTTAACTTTAGCATTGTAGAACAGAGAATCAAAGATTCAAATTGGAAGCACGTATAAATGCCTAGAAGAGGTTTTTTTGGATTTCGATGTGGCCTTTAAAAAAAACGAATGGCTACTAGATGTCATTCTAGTTTTCATTATATTTGTGCACCCCGTTAAAGAAAAGCTTTCTGAACAAGGGAAAGACACGGCACATTTTCAGGGCTATGGGCAGATACTAATCCATTATATTACAACTTTAAAAGAAGAAAAATCAATTATATCAGCAAAAACTGGATAATTGGGATTTCCAGGACTACTACCACTTTCTCGGGAAAAACAAAGCTCTCAACCATTGATTGGTCCAATACTGTATCCTTTCAGCCATTATTTGGGTCTTATAATGTGGGTTTTCTTATTTTTCTATTATCTTTAGTTATCCTGAGATCGTTACAAAATGTTAAGAGGGGAAACACGAACCTCTTAAAAAAAAAAAACCGGAATGCCCACCCAAATCCCATGGAGTCTGTGTAGCAAGAGCCTAAAAAGCTCGGGTGGCTACTAACCGGGTTCGCATCACACTGATTAGGCCCCCGGAGGGCCCGGCAGAAATTTTTGGGGTTTCATGATTTGGGGCTCATTCTCAGGGTGTTCTTTTCCCGGGGGGCTTGCCTTTTTTTGATTCTAGGAAACTAAGCCCACCAACTTTTACTGATAAATCATGCTCCAGCGACAATTGATGGGCCTTTTTTGTTCCCGAAATAAAGTACAAAACGGAAACTTCCACCTATGGAGACAGCCCTAGCCTCAGTAACCCCCCAGCCCTTAAACCGCGGCCGGCTGTGTTTTAAAGCTTGAATAGCTAATTTTTATTCTTGCTGAGAAGTAACTTTAAACTCCCTAGGCCCTCCACTAAAAAAATTGTTGGGGAGTCTTCAGTTTCTGATCTTCAATGGGGGGAACCACCAAATATAGAAGCCTTAAATTTTGATCCAGTGATGCACCACTCCCCTTGAAGGAAAAATGAGAAATCAATCGTGGGGAAAATTTAAAGGAAAAAGAAACAAAAATTATTTCATTGAGCATATAGAAATATTAGGAGAAACAGGCCCCCTGGGGCTTTGACAGATAAACACAACAAGAAATTTGTGGAAAGTATATTTTTCTTTGCGTTAGAAAAAAAAAAATTGTTTTAAAATTGGAAACCCTTTTAAATCAAAAGAATGTTGAAAGACTAAGAGTTTGGGGAAGAAATGTGGGACCCCCAATGTGAAGTCAAGTTAATATTGAAATCTTTGGGTGTTAGTCATTAACCAAAAGGTCGGTCCTGCAGCGCACAGAAAGGAAGTCCGGGGTTAGCAAGTTTAAACAATATATGTCATAAGGGAGTTATTGTACGTTTTCTTTTTTTAAAAAACCCCCAAAGGGAGCAGTTCCTATTTTTTCTGTATAAATGAGGCCGAAAGTAAGTTCTTTGCAGCAGCAATCACAACCTGTGTTTCGTCGTGCGTCGAATCCTTTCCTTACCTGAATACCAACCGGCCCCCCTGCAGAGACCCCCCCCGGGGTGGTCTGGGGCAGGAAATGATGCTTTTGCTTTACTATAATGTCTTACCCCGAATACTGAACATAAAACAGGAAACATATTTCATTGGTTAGAAAATAGTCCCTATGCAGGGCGGGAGAAAAGGGTTTAGGGGTTTAAGGGGTTTTGCCTTGAAGTAAGGACCCCGGTTTTAGAGGTCGACTCCCCAGGACCCACGTTAGCCAATGAAAAGGGGGGCTCACCCTTTGGATTCGTTTGCACTGGCGGAGGCCCGGGTCCCTATTCTCTCTCCCTCTCTTATCGCCTCATTCTCTCTTTCTTTGCTCTCAAAAAAAATAAAATAAAAAAAAAAATTTTTAAAAAAAAAGAAAAGGGTCCCCCCCCCTAGCATTGAATATAAGGTGCTAAAGGGCAAGAAGGCCCCATCTTTACATGTAAGGCACCAGTGTAAGGAAAAACCCCTAGGGACTTTTTAAAAAAAGATTTAAAAATGGTCAAATGGTGCTGAATGGTGGAAGTGAATGAAATTTGAGGAAGGAGGAAATTGTCTCCCACCATGGATTTTAGAAACAGGATTTTTGGCTACTTAAGAATTTTCTAATAGGTCTGCTTGGATTCTGATATTGTCACCATGCCCAGGTTAGGGTTAATAGCATAATTTACCCCTTCCCAGATCTATTCCAGAACTATAAACTAAATTGCTCAGTCTTAGAAACCTATCCAGTGACTAAGGTCAAAATGTGACTTTAAAGCTGTATCAGGCAAAACCTTTGCCATTACTTAAATATATGAAAGTGTCACCAGCAGTGGGAACACATCTCAGTGTTCCGAGCTTGTTATCTAGAGGCCTTCCAGCAGGTGCAGCCGGGGGTACTTCACACAGCTGAAAAGAATTTCAGGCTGAGCCGGAAGTACAGTTATTGAGTCTGAGTAGAAGAAAGGACAGACGGTTAGAGGAGTCAGGTGTGGGCCTCAGGACAGAAGTGCACCCAAATTCTTCAGGAACAGTATCATCAGTGACTGGGACTTTGGAGTTACATTGTTTCAGGGAGGTGAGCTACTCATTTCCTTATAACAAGATTGTATAATGAAACCATCGGGTTATTTATAAGGATATAGGACAACTTACATATAAGGAAACATAACTGAAGCAAAGGTGGTTAACATTTTTAATTTTTTTTTTTTTTTGAGGTGGGTTTTCACTCTAGCTCAGGTGAACCTGGAATTCACCTGTAGTCTCAGGGTTTCCTTGAACTCCTGGTTATCCTCCTACCTTTTGCCTCCCGAGTGCTAGACTAAAGGCATGCACCCCTGTCTGGCTCTAAAATTTTTAACTATTTTATTTTTCTGTATTTATTTGAGAGAGAAGAAAATGAGGAATAGGCAATGAGTGTGCCAGGATTCCAGCCACTGCCAAACAAATCCCGGATGCAAGTGTCACCATGTACATCTGGCTTTATGTGGGTACTGGGAATGCATCTGAGTCCTTAGGCTTCACAGGCAAGTGCTTTAACTGCTAAGCCTCTCTTGAGCCCAATATTTTTTAAAATTAAAGTGGTTTGCTATATGTAGATCTCAAAGATGTTGAAAAATGCTGTAGGGTCAGGAATGGTGGTGCATGTCTTTAATCCAAGGACTTGGGAGGCAGAGGTAGGGGGATCATGTGAGTTAAATGCCAACCTGAGACTGCATAGTGAATACTGAGTTCCCCGGTCAGCCTGGCCTAGAGCTAGACTCTACCTAGAGAAAAAAGAATCGGTAGGAAGGGGTTTTTCCTCCAGATATAATCTGATGCAGTGGAGAATGTCTTTTCTTAGTGGGCCTGTCCAAGTTAATGCAGCAGAGCTAGCAGTGATAGGCAGGTCTATGGAAATGTTAATGGAGCTATGACACTGTCTGGTAAAAAGGAGGGGAGGTCACTGGCCTGGAGAAGTAGTCTAGGAAAGGGGTGTAGGGAAGGGCACAGTGTGTTTATAGAAAACAGATCTAGAGCACTTTTTAGGCAAGAGATAAGAGGAAGACTTACTCTAGGGCTGGAGAGATGGCTTAGTGGTTAAGCAGTTGCTGTGAAGCCTAAGACCCCAGTTCAAGGCTCGATTACCCCAGTACTCAGTTAGGCAGATGGATGGACACGGTGTGCATGCACGGAGTTTGTTTGTATTGAGTGGAGGACCCGGTACGCACTCTCAGTTTTGCTTTCTCTCTCCTCCCTCTCCTGCCTCTTTTTTCTCTCTGTGGGTCACTCTCAAATAAATAAATGAAAAGAATAAATACAAATTTTTAAAAAGCATACAGACTTATCTGAATGTACCAACATGGGGAGTGCTAGGTCAGGCTTGAGGACATTCCTGCTTTTTTGCTTTTGGGGGCACATTCATATAAACTGCCTCAGTAGTCTTGAAATGTTTTTTTTTTCTTTTGACACAAAACATCACTGAGATGAATTTTCCTAATTTTACCAACCAGTGTTAGATGGGCAGGGTACATTTTAAATATTATTTTCCCTCCATGTCTTGCCTCATCCCTTAGTTATTCTTTCGTTGCTTTTGTTACTGTTTTTCGAGTTAGGGGTCTTATGTACACGAGGCCTGACGTGGCCGTCATTCTTAGACCCAGACGGCCCCCAAACTCAAAGTAATACTCTTTCCCCGTGCCCCCCCTGCCCCCTTGTTCTGGGGTAAAACATGTACCACACATCCTGGCCCCCTTATATTCTGGATGTGAATTAGCTTTCCATAGCAGGAAGAGTTAACATTTGAGAACTACAAATGAGGGAAAACCCTGTTGCTTGTCTGCTTGGGAAGGAAGCCATGTGTTTGCAGCAACTCCCTTCTGGGGTGCATAGCATCAGGAGATTTCCCTGGGGGATTTGATCCTGTAACCTTGATATCTTTCCAAAACACTTCAAAACCACTGGCTTCCCTGGTGTTATCTGCATTTATCTCCTGTTGTGATGAAGATGAACTTGAGGATTTTTTTTTTGTTTTTTTTTACATCTCTTGGATACTCAGGGTTCAAAGCCTAGCTAGTAAAGGGCTTGAGGATGCTCAGTGCCTTTAAAGGGCCCCTTTCCTTGAAACCTAAGGGCCCATGATTGACTCTCCAGAACTGACATAAGTCAGATGCACAAGGTCATACATGTCACAAGGTACCACCCCATGTCTGGAGTTTTTTTACAGTGCTGGAACCCTTGGGGCCAAGTTCTGTCTGTCTGTTTTTTGCTCTCCTCTCTCTCCTCTCTCCTCTCTTTTCTTAAAAAAAAGAGCAACCCTAAAGAATCTGTAAATTTAATACAGGCTATTTTGGCACTAGCTAAACACTATTAAGGTATTATGCTAAAAGACACTGAATGGTAATTTTTCCCTATTTTGTTTCTTTCGAGGTATCTCACGTAGTCCCTGGGGGGACCTTGGATCTCACTTTTAAAAAGTCACATGCGATCTTGAACGCATGTCAATCCTCCTACCTCTGCCCACCACAACCTGATATCCCTCTTCTTAGTTTCTAATAAGGGCCCTAGGAGTTTCTTTCTTTATTTTATTTTTTAACCCCTTCTAAAACCTATAGGTAATGTTTTATTAAAATGCACTTTTATTGAAAAAAATTTGCAGTCTCTATGTAATATATACAGCATACTGGGGAAATATCTTAATTGCTTAAATAATTCCTTCTGCTGGCTACTTTCAGTGTTGCTAAATTTTGCTATGTGTCGGTTTCAGTGGGGGAAAACCTGTTTTGAAAATGCAGCCACTCACGTCTTTGCTGTATCATATCCTGGCACCATTAATAATGGGGGCCCAAATTTTTATAAACGCTTTTGGCAGGTGCCTGGATCATTCAGACATAAAATTAAACATATAGCTTTTGAGGTAGGGGTTCCCCCGGTTGACCTGGAATTTACTAT
>CM070778.1:20577610-20594552 GCA_036346955.1 Dipus sagitta
GACGTCAATGTGCTCAAACACAGGTTACTGAAGAGTGACGCCTCCTTGCCCTAGCACCTGTCATGTGTACCTGGGAATTTTATTCTGATTCAAATCCTATTCCAAACACGTCCAGAAGGAATTGAAGAACCTATGTGAGTGGCGTTCCACCCAAAGCAAGACTCCTGCCGCCTGTGTCATTGGGTGGAAGCAAAGCAACCGCTCCTTAGAAGTCCTGGAGTTGTCAGCCTCTCTCTCAAGAAAGCTGGACCAGCATCCCTGCACGGTTTAGAAAAGGGGACACCTCATCATCTCCAGGGACAGGGGAAAGTGGGCAGTCCACGCGAGTGGACTCAGGCGTTCTCGACGATTTTCAATGTCCGAAGGTTTGATGTGTGAGGCAGCCTCACCTGGTCTGTCAGCTGGCCCGGCACTCGTGGAGGCCCTCCTCCTTCAGCCAATTAAAGGATACTTTCTGGAGCTCTCTTATTCCCAGAGAAACACACCCTCCGGGCCCTGCTCCCTCACATTTCAGGACATCCCCATTCCAGTAGGCTCAACACTTGTACGTGAGGGGGTGAACCCGAAAAAATTGCTCAATGTGAGCAACAGCGACTCGGGCAGGCATATGGCCGTGCCTCAGCCGCCTTTGTGGATGGGATAAAACTGACCCATTTTCTGAAGACAGCCGATTCCCTGACCTAGGCTGAGAGCCTTGCTCTCAGCCTAGGTCAGGGAATCGGGAGCTTTTCGGACCGACAGAACGCCACGACCATGCAGGGAATCTCTGTGCGCTAGGGAAAGGAGGCCCCTGACACACACGTGACTTAAGTGGTCACATGCGCATGCGACATGCAGAGCTTACAGGTGAAGTGAGACACTACCTATGAGTCCTGAGCCCCTTTCTAGCCGGAGGACTGACGTCTGTTTGAGGCAGCAGACACACAGAAGTGTCCCAAGTTCGAGAGGGCAAACAGAATATGAGTAAAACCCGTATGCAAGTATGCACATTCTTCATGCCTTATAGGCCCAGGGCAAAATTGCTGAAGCCAGGCCAGGAAGACTTAGGAGTGTCGGGTTCCCAACGTGTACTCTGAGGGTTTGTTCACGCATTCGCAGGCTCTCGAGAGCCATCGTGACCCGACAGTGGGTGCAGGTGGAACGAAGGACCAAAACGGGAAGTATTGGAAAATCACGGACGTGCCCCTGGTTCACTGAGCAACGTTCACACACATCAAGGAAAATACGGTAAGTACGTAACACAGGCTCCACTGGGAACACAGTTATACTTTGCTGTGGCCTCACTTGCTCCTCACAATGATGACAAGTTCAGGCTACGTCCTGAATTCCAGTTCAGCCGCTACTGGAGCTCAGGAATAGCTGGAAAACAGCAAGGGAAAGAAGACCAGGCACGGGCACTGTGGGAACCGGGAGATGGCCTGGCGGTTAGAGCTTTTTGCTGGGAAGCCAAAGGAACCCGGTTCGAATCCCCGGGACGCATGCGAGCCCGATGCACAAGGGGGCGCTCATGTGCGGTAGGGCACCCGGTGTGCCAGTTCCCTCTATCTCTCCCTTTCTCCTCCCTATCTCTGTCTGTTTCTCTCTCACATTTAAAGAAGTAAAATACTTTCTTTTCCTTGTGGGGCGGGGGGACGTCAATGTGCTCAACACAGGTTACTGAAGAGTGACGGCCTCCTTGCCCAGCACCTGTCATGTGTACCTGGGAATTTTATTCTGATTCAAATCCTATTCCAAACACGTCCAGAAGGAATTGAAGAACCTATGTGAGTGGCGTTCCACCCAGAAGCAAGACTCCTGCCGCCTGTGTCATTGGGTGGAAGCAAAGCACCGCTCCTTAGAAGTCCTGGAGTTGTCAGCCTCTCTCTCAAGAAAGCTGGACCAGCATCCCTGCACGGTTTAGAAAAGGGGGACACCTCATCATCACCAGGGACAGGGGAAAGTGGGCAGTCCACGCGAGTGGACTCAGGCGTTCTCGACGATTTTCAAATGTCCGAATGTTTGATGTGTGAGGCAGCCTCACCTGGTCTGTCAGCTGGCCCGGCACTCGTGGAGGCCCTCCTCCTTCAGCCAATTAAAGGATACTTTCTGGAGCTCTCTTATTCCCAGAGAAACACACCCTCCGGGCCCTGCTCCCTCACATTTCAGACATCCCCATTCCAGTAGGCTCAACACTTGTACTTGAGGGGGTGAACCCGAAAAAATTGCTCAATGTGAGCAACAGCGACTCGGGCAGGCATATGGCCGTGCCTCAGCCGCCTTTGTGGATGGGATAAAACTGACCCATTTTCTGAAGACAGCCGATTCCCTGACCTAGGCTGAGAGCCTTGCTCTCAGCCTAGGTCAGGGAATCGGGAGCTTTTCGGACCGACAGAACGCCACGACCATGCAGGGAATCTCTGTGCGCTAGGGAAAGGAGGCCCCTGACACACACGTGACTTAAGTGGTCACATGCGCATGCGACATGCAGAGCTTACAGGTGAAGTGAGACACTACCTATGAGTCCTGAGCCCCTTTCTAGCCGGAGGACTGACGTCTGTTTGAGGCAGCAGACACACAGAAGTGTCCCAAGTTCGAGAGGGCAAACAGAATATGAGTAAAACCCGTATGCAAGTATGCACATTCTTCATGCCTTATAGGCCCAGGGCAAAATTGCTGAAGCCAGGCCAGGAAGACTTAGGAGTGTCGGGTTCCCAACGTGTACTCTGAGGGTTTGTTCACGCATTCGCAGGCTCTCGAGAGCCATCGTGACCCGACAGTGGGTGCAGGTGGAACGAAGGACCAAAACGGGAAGTATTGGAAAATCACGGACGTGCCCCTGGTTCACTGAGCAACGTTCACACACATCAAGGAAAATACGGTAAGTACGTAACACAGGCTCCACTGGGAACACAGTTATACTTTGCTGTGGCCTCACTTGCTCCTCACAATGATGACAAGTTCAGGCTACGTCCTGAATTCCAGTTCAGCCGCTACTGGAGCTCAGGAATAGCTGGAAAACAGCAAGGGAAAGAAGACCAGGCACGGGCACTGTGGGAACCGGGAGATGGCCTGGCGGTTAGAGCTTTTTGCTGGGAAGCCAAAGGAACCCGGTTCGAATCCCCGGGACGCATGCGAGCCCGATGCACAAGGGGGCGCTCATGTGCGGTAGGGCACCCGGTGTGCCAGTTCCCTCTATCTCTCCCTTTCTCCTCCCTATCTCTGTCTGTTTCTCTCTCACATTTAAAGAAGTAAAATACTTTCTTTTCCTTGTGGGGGCGGGGGGACGTCAATGTGCTCAACACAGGTTACTGAAGAGTGACGGCCTCCTTGCCCAGCACCTGTCATGTGTACCTGGGAATTTTATTCTGATTCAAATCCTATTCCAAACACGTCCAGAAGGAATTGAAGAACCTATGTGAGTGGCGTTCCACCCAGAAGCAAGACTCCTGCCGCCTGTGTCATTGGGTGGAAGCAAAGCACCGCTCCTTAGAAGTCCTGGAGTTGTCAGCCTCTCTCTCAAGAAAGCTGGACCAGCATCCCTGCACGGTTTAGAAAAGGGGACACCTCATCATCACCTGGTACAGGGGTAGTGTCAATTGGTTCTGTATTGTGGAAGTGAGTGAAACTTGAGGATGGACTAAATTGTCTCCCACTCATGGATGTTATGGAACAGGATTTTATGGGCTACTTAAGAATTTTCTAATAGGTCTGCTTGGATTCTGAAATTGTCACCATGCCCAGGTTAGGGTTAATAGCTTAATTTACCCCTTCCCAGATCTATTCCAGAACTATAAACTAAATTGCTCAGTCTTAGAAACCTATCCAGTGACTAATGTCAAAATGTGACTTGAAAGCTGTATCAGGCAAAACCTATTGCCATTACTGAAATGTTGAAAATGTCAGCAGCAGTGGGAACACATCTCAGTGTTCTGAGCTTTGCTATCTGAAGGCATTCCACAGAGGTCAGCTGTGGTACTTAACACAGCGGAAAAGAATTTCAGACTGAGCCAGAATTACCGTTAGTGAGTCTGAGTAGAAGAAAGGACAGACGGTTGATGAGGGTCAGGTGTGGGCCTCAGGACAGAAGTGCACCCTAATTCTTCAGGAACAGTTTCATCAGTGACTGGGACTTTTGGAGTTTTGTTGTTTAAGGGAGGTGAGCTACTCATTTCCTTATAACAAGATTGTATAATGAAACCATCGGGTTATTTATTAGGATACTGGAGAGACTTACATATAAGGAAACATAACTGAAGCAAAGGTGGTTAACATTTAATTTTTTTTTTTTTGGAAGTAGGGTTCCACTGTAGCTCAGGTGAACCTGGAATTCACCGTGTAGTGTCAGGGTTTCCTGGAACTCCTGGTTATCCTCCTAACTTTGCCTCCCGAGTACTAGGATTGAAGCCATGCACCACCATGTCTATCTCTAAAATTTTATTTAAATATTTTATTTTTTCTGTATTTATTTGAGAGAGGAAGAAAACGAGGAAGATAGGCAATGAGAGTGCCAGGGATTCCAGGCACTGCAAACAAATCCCAGATGCAAGTGTCACCATGTACATCTGGCTTTTTGTAGGTACTGGGGAAATAAATCTGAGTCCTTAGGCTTCACAGGCAAGTGCTTTAACTGCTAAGCCATCTCTCGAGTCCAATATTTTTTTTTAAATTAACGTAAGTTTGGTATATGTAGATCACAAAGATGTTAAAATATGCTGTAGGGTCAGGAACGGTGGTGCATGTCTTTAATCCAAGCACTTGGGAGGCAGAGGTAGGAGGATCACTGTGAGTTCAATGCCAACCTGAGACTGCATAGTGAATACTGAGTTCCAGGTCAGCCTGGCCTAGAGCTAGACTCTACCTAGAGAAAAAAGAATCTGGTAGGAAGGGCTTTTTCCTCTAGCTATAATCTGATGCCAGTGGAGAATGTCTTTTCTTAGTGGGCCTGTCAAAGTTAATTGAGCAGGGCTAGGCAGTGATAGCCATGTCTATGGAAATGTCAATGGAGCTACTCACACTGTCTGGTAATAGGAGGGGGAGGGTCACTGACCTGAAGAAGCCAGGAAGTGAAAGGTTAAGTAAGTAGAGGTTCTCATGCCACTTTCATATAGTCTGTGATGGGGTGGACCTTGCAGTAATGCAGCTGTTTTGGGGTCACCCACAGTCCTGTAAATAACACTCCACCTGTGCTCTATAAGTTAACCCAGTAAACTCATTGGTTCACCTAGTTGCACTAGTTGGTAGAATTGTGAGCAGTGACAGTACTAAGATTGGCTTCACATTGTGACTCTCAGGCTCTTTAGTAGTTCCATTCATATTCTAGGGGCCTCAACTTGGTTAAAACCCAGGATTAGTGGCTTACTCCAGGTGATTGTGGGAGAGTAACTAAAAGGTAAACATAAGACTGAGAATTCATATTCATTCATTCAATTCATATTTAGTGTTACCATGTGTGTGCCTATTGTAAATGTGTGTCTTCACCATCTGAGTATGGCATGAAAATGAGGAAGTTATTTATATCTGATGAGTGCTTTTGCACCAATAACTTTGTGGTATCTCCAGATTCTTGTCTTACAAACTTAAAGAAGTGAAATTCACAGATCATAGGGTAAGGTTTAGAGAGATTTTATTAGATTCAGAGGAGGCAAGTGGAGAAAGTATAGAGAGCTCCTGCCATACGGAAGGTGTTAGGGGGTAAAGCCTGCCCTATGACCCAAATTGGGGTCACTTATGGATTCGGAATGGAGGCTGAGCTAACCTGCCATGATGCTAAGTTTTGGGGCTGAGTAGCCATAATGCCACTATCAGATTTAAATCTTCCAGGAACCTCAGTTCTAGGGAAGGGGTGTAGAGAAGGGCACAGGTTGTTTATAGAAAAACAGTCTAGAGCACTCCTTTAGGCAAGAGATAAGAGGAAGACTTCTCTAGGGGCTGGAGAGATGACTTAGTGGTTAAGGACTTGCTTGTAAAGCCCAAAGACCCCAGTTCAAGGCTCTATTCCCCAGTACTCACGTTAGGCAGATGGATGGACAAGGTGGTGCATGCATCTGGAGTTTGTTTGTATTGAGTGGAGGAACCGGTACGCACTCTCACTTTTGCTTTCTCTCTCCCCGTCTCTCCCTCTCTCTGCCTCTTTCTCTCTCTGTGTGTCATTCTCAAATAAATAAATAAAAAGAATAAATACAAATTTTATAAAACAGCATAAGACGTCTCTGATTGTACCAACAGGGGCAGTGCTAGGTCAGGCTTGAAGACATTCCTGCTTTTTTGCTTTTGGGGGCACATTCATATTAAACTGCCTGAGTAGTCTTAAAATGTTTTTTTTTTCTTTTGACACAAAACATCACTGAGATGAATTTTCCTAATTTTCCAACCAGTGTTAGATGGGGCAGGGGTACATTTTAATATTATTTTCCCTCCATGTCTTGCCTCATCCCTTACTTATTCTTTTTGTTGCTTTTGTTGCTGTTTTTCGAGTTAGGGTCTTATCTACACCAGGCTGACTTGGCCTTCATTCTGTAGACCCAGACTTGCCTCAAACTCAAAGTAATACTCTTCCCTGTGCCTCCCCTGCCCCTTGTTGCTGGGATGAAAACATGTACTAGCACATCCTGGCCCACTTAGCTATTCTTGATGGGAATTAGCTTCCCATAGCAGGAAGAGTTAATATTCGAGAACTACACTGAGGAACTCCATGTTGCTGTCTGCTTGGGATGGTGCCACAGCATGAGGGTGGGTCCAAAAGCTTCACACAGGTCTTACAGACTGCAGAAAGGGGCTGCAGGGCCTGGTCATGGCGAACTGGCTCCAGACACATGTATGTGGGACCAGACCCCTTACACAGCAGGTTTGCCTTCATGTAGACAAGTATTGGAAATGCAGACTGCTGGTCAGCATCGCTCACCGGGTCTTCAAGCCACCCCAGCTGGTCGGTGAGTTTTACCTTTCTCTCTTTAGAGTTAATTCTGTAACTTGAGAATGTGGAGGTTCTTTAGAAAAGGAAATGATGCTTTTGCTTTACTATAATGTCTTACTCCAAATACTGAAGGCATAAAATACAGGAAACAATATTTCAGTTGGTTAGAAAATAGTACCTATGCAGGGCTGGAGAGAAGGCTTAGCGGTTAAGTGCTTGCCTGTGAAGCCTAAGGACCCCGGTTAGAGGCTCGACTCCCCAGGACCCACGTTAGCCAGATGCACGAGGGGGCTCACGCGTCTGGAGTTCGTTTGCAGTGGCTGGAGGCCCTGGTGTGCCTATTCTCTCTCCCTCTCTCTATCTGCCTCATTCTCTCTGTCTGTTGCTCTCAAAAAATAAATAAAAATAACAAAAAAATTAAAAAAAAAGAAAATAGTACCTATGCATTGAATATTAAGGCTGCTAAAGGGCAGAGAAGGCCCCATCTTTACATGTAAGGCACCAAGTGTAAGGAAAAACCCTAGGGACTTTTTAAACAAGATTTAAAAATGTCAAATGGTGCTGAATGGTGGAAGTGAATGAAACTTGAGGATGGAGGAAATTGTCTCCCACTCATGGATATTATGAAACAGGATTTTTTGGGCTACTTAAGAATTTTCTAATAGGTCTGCTTGGATTCTGATATTGTCACCATGCCCAGGTTAGGGTTAATAGCTTAATTTACCCCTTCCCAGATCTATTCCAGAACTATAAACTAAATTGCTCAGTCTTAGAAACCTATCCAGTGACTAATGTCAAAATGTGACTTTAAAGCTGTATCAGGCAAAACCTATTGCCATTACTGAAATATTGAAAGTGTCACCAGCAGTGGGAACACATCTCAGTGTTCCGAGCTTTGTTATCTAGAGGCCTTCCAGCCAGGTGCAGCCGGGGTACTTAACACAGCTGAAAAGAATTTCAGGCTGAGCCAGAAGTACAGTTATTGAGTCTGAGTAGAAGAAAGGACAGACGGTTGAGGAGAGTCAGGTGTGGGCCTCAGGACAGAAGTGCACCCAAATTCTTCAGGAACAGTTTCATCAGTGACTGGGACTTTTGGAGTTACATTGTTTCAGGGAGGTGAGCTACTCATTTCCTTATAACAAGATTGTATAATGAAACCATAGGGTTATTTATAAGGATACTGGACAGACTTACATATAAGGAAACATAACTGAAGCAAAGGTGGTTAACATTTAATTTTTTTTTTTTGAGGTAGGGTTTCACTCTAGCTCAGGTGAACCTGGAATTCACCGTGTAGTCTCAGGGTTTCCTTGAACTCCTGGTTATCCTCCTACCTTTGCCTCCCGAGTGCTAGGATTAAAGGCATGCACCACCCTGTCTGGCTCTAAAACTTCTTTAACTATTTTATTTTTCTGTATTTATTTGAGAGAGGAAGAAAATGAGGAAGATAGGCAATGAGTGTGCCAGGGATTGCAGCCACTGCAAACAAATCCCGGATGCAAGTGTCACCATGTACATCTGGCTTTATGTGGGTACTGGGGAAATGAATCTGAGTCCTTAGGCTTCACAGGCAAGTGCTTTAACTGCTAAGCCATCTCTCGAGCCCAATATTTTTTTAAAATTAAAGTGAGTTTGCTATATGTAGATCTCAAAGATGTTGAAAAATGCTGTAGGGTCAGGAATGGTGGTGCATGTCTTTAATCCAAGGACTTGGGAGGCAGAGGTAGGGGGATCATTGTGAGTTAAATGCCAACCTGAGACTGCATAGTGAATACTGAGTTCCAGGTCAGCCTGGCCTAGAGCTAGACTCTACCTAGAGAAAAAAGAATCTGGTAGGAAGGGGTTTTTCCTCCAGATATAATCTGATGCCAGTGGAGAATGTCTTTTCTTAGTGGGCCTGTCAAAGTTAATTGAGCAGAGCTAGGCAGTGATAGGCAGGTCTATGGAAATGTTAATGGAGCTATTGACACTGTCTGGTAAAAGGAGGGGGAGGGTCACTGGCCTGGGAGAAGCTAGGAAGGGAAAGGTTAAGTAAGTAGATGCTATCATGCTGTTTTCATATAGTCTGTGATGCGGTGGACCTTGCAGTAATGCAGCTGTTTTGGGGTCACCCACACTCCTGTAAATAACACCCCACCTGTGCTCTATAAGTTAACCCAGTAAACTCATTGGTTCACCTAGTTGCACTAGTTGGTAGAATTGTGAGCAGTGACAGTACTAAGATTGGCTTCACATTGTGACTCTCAGGCTCTTTAGTAGTTCCATTCATATTCTAGGGGCCTCAACTTGGTTAAAACCCAGGATTAGTGGCTTACTCCAGGTGATTGTGGGAGAGTAACTAAAAGGTAAACATAAGACTGAGAATTCATATTCATTCATTCAATTCATATTTAGTGTTACCATGTGTGTGCCTATTGTAAATGTGTGTCTTCACCATCTGAGTATGGCATGAAAATGAGGAAGTTATTTATATCTGATGAGTGCTTTTGCACCAATAACTTTGTGGTATCTCCAGATTCTTGTCTTACAAACCTAAAGAAGTGAAATTCACAGATCATAGGGTAAGGTTTAGAGAGATTTTATTAGATTCAGAGGAGGCAAGTGGAGAAAGTATAGAGAGCTCCTGCCATACGGAAGGTTTTAGGGGGTAAAGCCTGCCCTATGACCCAAATTGGGGTCACTTATGGATTCGGAATGGAGGCTGAGCTAACCTGCCATGATGCTAAGTTTTGGGGCTGAGTAGCCATAATGCCACTATCAGATTTAAATCTTCCAGGAACCTCAGTTCTAGGAAAGGGGTGTAGGGAAGGGCACAGGTTGTTTATAGAAAAACAGATCTAGAGCACTCCTTTAGGCAAGAGATAAGAGGAAGACTTCTCTAGGGGCTGGAGAGATGGCTTAGTGGTTAAGCAGTTGCTGGTGAAGCCTAAGGACCCCAGTTCAAGGCTCGATTCCCCAGTACTCACGTTAGGCAGATGGATGGACACGGTGGTGCATGCATCTGGAGTTTGTTTGTATTGAGTGGAGGACCCGGTACGCACTCTCACTTTTGCTTTCTCTCTCTCCCTCTCTCTGCCTCTTTTTCTCTCTGTGTGTCACTCTCAAATAAATAAATGAAAAGAATAAATACAAATTTTTAAAAAAGCATAAGACTTCTCTGATTGTACCAACATGGGGAGTGCTAGGTCAGGCTTGAGGACATTCCTGCTTTTTTGCTTTTGGGGGCACATTCATATTAAACTGCCTCAGTAGTCTTGAAATGTTTTTTTTTTTCTTTTGACACAAAACATCACTGAGATGAATTTGCCTAATTTTCCAACCAGTGTTAGATGGGGCAGGGGTACATTTTAATATTATTTTCCCTCCATGTCTTGCCTCATCCCTTAGTTATTCTTTTTGTTGCTTTTGTTACTGTTTTTCGAGTTAGGGTCTTATCTACACGAGGCTGACGTGGCCGTCATTCTGTAGACCCAGACTGGCCTCAAACTCAAAGTAATACTCTTCCCTGTGCCTCCCCTGCCCCTTGTTGCTGGGATGAAAACATGTACCAGCACATCCTGGCCCCCTTAGGTATTCTGGATGTTAATTAGCTTTCCATAGCAGGAAGAGTTAACATTAGAGAACTACACTGAGGAACTCCATGTTGCTGTCTGCTTGGGATGGAAGCCATGTGTTTGCAGCACCTCCCTTCTGGCTGTGCAGAGCATCAGAGATTTCCCTGAGGGATTTGATCCTGTAAGCCTTGATATCTTTCCAGACACTTTCTAAAACCACTGGCTTTCCTGGTGTTATCTGCATTTTCTCCTGTTGTGAGTGAAGATGAACTTGAGGGATTTTGTTTTGTTTTGTTTTACATCTGTTAGGATACCTCAGGTTTCAAAGCATAGCTAGTAGGGCTTGAGGATGGCTCAGTGCTTAAGGCGCTTGCCTGTGAAACCTAAGGGCCCATGTTTGACTCTCCAGAACCGACATAAGTCAGATGCACAAGGTCATACATGTGCACAAGGTACCACACATGTCTGGAGTTTTTTTTACAGTGGCTGGAGACCCTTGGGGGCCAATTCTGTCTGTCTGTTTCTTGCTCTCTCTCTCTCTCTCTCTCTCATAAAAAATGAGCAACAACTAAAAGAAGCCTGTAAATATAATACAGGCTATTTTGGCTATTATGCTAAAGGCTATTAAGGGTATTATGCTAAAAGACACCGAATGATAATTTATTCCCTCATTTAGTTTCTTTCGAAGTAGGGTCTCACTGTAGTCCTGGCTGACTTGGATCTCACTTTATAGTCACATGCTGATCTTGAACTCATGTCAATCCTCCTACCTCTGCCACCACACCTGGATATCCCTCTTTCTTAGTTTCTACTAGGGCATAGGAGTTTTCTTTCTTTATTGTTATTTTTTAACCCCTACTAAAACCTGCATGGGTGTATTTGTATGTAACTGCACTTTATATTGAAACACTAGGTAGCAGTCATCTATGTAACATATACAGCATACTGGTGAAATATCTTAATTGCTTATATAAATCCTTCTGCTGGCCACTTTCAGGGTTGCTAAATATTTGCTATGAGTCTGTTGCAGTGGGAAACCCTGTTTTGAAATTTGAGCCCCTCCTGCCTTTGCTATATCATATCCTGGCCATTTAATATTGTTCCAGTTGTCAGTAACTGCTTTTGGCTGGTGCCTCCAATTGTTCAGACATAAAATTAAACATATATCTTTTGAGGTAGGGTTAGCCCAGGTTGACCTGGAACTTACTATGGGGTCTCAAAGTAGCCTTGAACTCATGGCAATCCTTCTATCTCTGTCTCCTCAGTGCTGGTATTAAAGGCATGTGCCACAACACCTGGCAATATATTCATATTCTTTCTTTCTTTCTCTTTCTTTCTTTCTTTCTTTCTTTCTTTCTTTCTTTCTTTCTTCCTGCCTTCTTTCTCTCTTCTTCTCCTCTTCTTCTCCTCCACCTCCTTCATCTTCTTTTTTCACCAGCACTGCAAGTGACGATTAAAGAATTAAAACTTGATAAATGTCAGGTATGGTGGCACAGGCCTTTATCCTATTACTCGGGGTGGGTAGAGTAGGAGGATCAAAGAAGTTCAAGACTAGCCTGAGACCATATAATGAATTCCAGGTTAGCCTGGGCTAAAAAAAAAAAGAAAAGAAAAAGAAAGGAAAAGAAAGAAATGGTTATCAGTTGCAGTGTGTCCCACCGAAAATACTGGATCTAACATCTAAACTTTTCCTCTCAGAGCATCATTTTCATCTGCTAATTGGTGAGATCATTCTGTAACATAACATACTACTATTTTTAGTGGTAAAGCCAGATCTGGTAAAGCCAGATGCACAAAGTGACCCATGCATCTGGAGTTCCATTGCAGTAGCAAGAGGCTCTGGTGTGCCCACACACATTCTCTCTCAAACAAATAAGTAAATAAATAAGTTAATTAATTAATTAAAAGATAATGATGGGGTGGATAATGAAGACATGGTACATTTATACAGTGGAATTTCTAATCAGCAGCAAAGGAAGATGAAATTATGACCTTTGCAGGGAAATGGATGGATCTGTAAAGTATTACACTTAGTGAGTTAACTCAGACCCAGAGAGCAAAGTGCTGTATATTCTCTCTCATATGTGGATCCTAGCTACAAATGTTTGGACTTGTATGTGAGTTGGAATAAAACTCAGTAGCAGAGGCCATAAAGCTAGAAAGGGAAGGGAGGAGAGGGGAGGACTCAAGGTGATGGTATTGTACATATGTAAGTAGAAGAATTACTGGGGATTGAAAGGCCTAAGTAAGGTTAGGGGAAGAGATTGTAAAGGAAGGGTGAGGGGAGGGTTAATCAAAATATAAGAGGATATGAATAAGCCATATGGAAACCTACTTCATTGGACAATGGTATACCCAGAAGCCATAGATTATATCTAGAAAAATTTCAGGCCAGTGATGGGATACCTTCCAGTGAGTTGTTGGCCAGGGAGGTCCCTGATGCCCCCAGGACATTACAGGCCATTACCAAGGTGCTTGGTTTCCTACCAGGAATAGATGGTAAGACCCTATTGCTAAACACTCCACATGCTTGGGCTACAAGGTCACTGAGCAATCTTGCTGGAGCTGAGCTGAAAACCTCCCTGTAGACCAGCTGACAGAAAGCTGGAAAAAAGCTATGCTGCATGCAGCTCTATGGGAGAGAGAGAGAAGTCATCAGGGGAGATAACCGACAGTGGGTATTGCTGCTGAAGATGCAGGCCACTGAGAAATCCGGCTTGAGCTGAGGTGAAAACTTCCTCCATGCAGACCCTTTATCCAGGCCCTGGAAATTCTCAACATACTTGGGCCTCATCTACTCCAACTCTCCTGATGCACGGTGTGAGCTGCTGCCCTCTCAACATGATGAATGGAGAGCCACTGTCCTCCCAATGTAGAGGTGCCCAGTGCCTTTCCAGCTCCTCTTCACACTCCCCAAACGTGATCCACTCACCATGGTGGCTACAGGTTAGAAGGGACAGAAACAGTTCCCTTGTGCTTAATAAGTGCTGAGGAGTGCAGCACAGGTGGATGGGTGTGGCAGACATAAGGCTCCGCCCCTGCCAGGGTGGCCAATCAACTGGGTTCAGCAGTGGTGGGGCTGGACTTCCTGGATGTGCCTCACACAGGTGTTTCCAACTGCTGCCAGCAGATCCAGACAGGAGACCAGCACCGGTGCCACAGCATGAGGGTGGGTCCAAAAGCTTCACACAGGTCTTACAGACTGCAGAAAGGGGCTGCAGGGCCTGGTCATGGCGAACTGGCTCCAGACACATGTATGTGGGACCAGACCCCTTACACAGCAGGTTTGCCTTCATGTAGACAAGTATTGGAAATGCAGACTGCTGGTCAGCATCGCTCACCGGGTCTTCAAGCCACCCCAGCTGGTCGGTGAGTTTTACCTTCTCTCTTTAGAGTTAATTCTGTAACTTGAGAATGTGGAGGTTCTTTAGAAAAGGAAATGATGCTTTTGCTTTACTATAATGTCTTACTCCAAATACTGAAGGCATAAAATACAGGAAACAATATTTCAGTTGGTTAGAAAATAGTACCTATGCAGGGCTGGAGAGAAGGCTTAGCGGTTAAGTGCTTGCCTGTGAAGCCTAAGGACCCCGGTTAGAGGCTCGACTCCCCAGGACCCACGTTAGCCAGATGCACGAGGGGGCTCACGCGTCTGGAGTTCGTTTGCAGTGGCTGGAGGCCCTGGTGTGCCTATTCTCTCTCCCTCTCTCTATCTGCCTCATTCTCTCTGTCTGTTGCTCTCAAAAAATAAATAAAAATAACAAAAAAATTAAAAAAAAGAAAATAGTACCTATGCATTGAATATTAAGGCTGCTAAAGGGCAGAGAAGGCCCCATCTTTACATGTAAGGCACCAAGTGTAAGGAAAAACCCTAGGGACTTTTTAAACAAGATTTAAAAATGTCAAATGGTGCTGAATGGTGGAAGTGAATGAAACTTGAGGATGGAGGAAATTGTCTCCCACTCATGGATATTATGAAACAGGATTTTTTGGGCTACTTAAGAATTTTCTAATAGGTCTGCTTGGATTCTGATATTGTCACCATGCCCAGGTTAGGGTTAATAGCTTAATTTACCCCTTCCCAGATCTATTCCAGAACTATAAACTAAATTGCTCAGTCTTAGAAACCTATCCAGTGACTAATGTCAAAATGTGACTTTAAAGCTGTATCAGGCAAAACCTATTGCCATTACTGAAATATTGAAAGTGTCACCAGCAGTGGGAACACATCTCAGTGTTCCGAGCTTTGTTATCTAGAGGCCTTCCAGCCAGGTGCAGCCGGGGTACTTAACACAGCTGAAAAGAATTTCAGGCTGAGCCAGAAGTACAGTTATTGAGTCTGAGTAGAAGAAAGGACAGACGGTTGAGGAGAGTCAGGTGTGGGCCTCAGGACAGAAGTGCACCCAAATTCTTCAGGAACAGTTTCATCAGTGACTGGGACTTTTGGAGTTACATTGTTTCAGGGAGGTGAGCTACTCATTTCCTTATAACAAGATTGTATAATGAAACCATAGGGTTATTTATAAGGATACTGGACAGACTTACATATAAGGAAACATAACTGAAGCAAAGGTGGTTAACATTTAATTTTTTTTTTTTGAGGTAGGGTTTCACTCTAGCTCAGGTGAACCTGGAATTCACCGTGTAGTCTCAGGGTTTCCTTGAACTCCTGGTTATCCTCCTACCTTTGCCTCCCGAGTGCTAGGATTAAAGGCATGCACCACCCTGTCTGGCTCTAAAACTTCTTTAACTATTTTATTTTTCTGTATTTATTTGAGAGAGGAAGAAAATGAGGAAGATAGGCAATGAGTGTGCCAGGGATTGCAGCCACTGCAAACAAATCCCGGATGCAAGTGTCACCATGTACATCTGGCTTTATGTGGGTACTGGGGAAATGAATCTGAGTCCTTAGGCTTCACAGGCAAGTGCTTTAACTGCTAAGCCATCTCTCGAGCCCAACATTTTTTTTAAAATTAAAGTGAGTTTGCTATATGTAGATCTCAAAGATGTTGAAAAATGCTGTAGGGTCAGGAATGGTGGTGCATGTCTTTAATCCAAGGACTTGGGAGGCAGAGGTAGGGGGATCATTGTGAGTTAAATGCCAACCTGAGACTGCATAGTGAATACTGAGTTCCAGGTCAGCCTGGCCTAGAGCTAGACTCTACCTAGAGAAAAAAGAATCTGGTAGGAAGGGGTTTTTCCTCCAGATATAATCTGATGCCAGTGGAGAATGTCTTTTCTTAGTGGGCCTGTCAAAGTTAATTGAGCAGAGCTAGGCAGTGATAGGCAGGTCTATGCAAATGTTAATGGAGCTATTGACAGTGCCTGGTAAAAGGAGGGGGAGGGTCACTGGCCTGGGAGAAGCTAGGAAGGGAAAGGTTAAGTAAGTAGATGCTATCATGCTGTTTTCATATAGTCTGTGATGCGGTGGACCTTGCAGTAATGCAGCTGTTTTGGGGTCACCCACACTCCTGTAAATAACACCCCACCTGTGCTCTATAAGTTAACCCAGTAAACTCATTGGTTCACCTAGTTGCACTAGTTGGTAGAATTGTGAGCAGTGACAGTACTAAGATTGGCTTCACATTGTGACTCTCAGGCTCTTTAGTAGTTCCATTCATATTCTAGGGGCCTCAACTTGGTTAAAACCCAGGATTAGTGGCTTACTCCAGGTGATTGTGGGAGAGTAACTAAAGGTAAACATAAGACTGAGAATTCATATTCATTCATTCAATTCATATTTAGTGTTACCATGTGTGTGCCTATTGTAAATGTGTGTCTTCACCATCTGAGTATGGCATGAAAATGAGGAAGTTATTTTATATCTGATGAGTGCTTTTGCACCAATAACTTTGTGGTATCTCCAGATTCTTGTCTTACAAACCTAAAGAAGTGAAATTCACAGATCATAGGGTAAGGTTTAGAGAGATTTTATTAGATTCAGAGGAGGCAAGTGGAGAAAGTATAGAGAGCTCCTGCCATACGGAAGGTGTTAGGGGGTAAAGCCTGCCCTAGACCCATTGGGGTCACTTAATGGATTCGGAATGGAGGCTGGAGCTAACCTGCCATGATGCTAAGTTTTGGGGCTGAGTAGCCATATGCCACTATCAGATTTAAATCTTCCAGGAACTCAGTTCTAGAAAGGGGTGTAGGGAAGGGCACAGGTTGTTTATAGAAAAACAGATCTAGAGCACTCCTTTAGGCAAGAGATAAGAGGAAGACTTCTCTAGGGGCTGGAGAGATGGCTTAGTGGTTAAGCAGTTGCTGGTGAAGCCTAGGACCCCATTCAAGGCTCGATTCCCCAGTACTCACGTTAGGCAGATGGATGGACACAGTGGTGCATGCATCTGAGTTTTGTTTGTATTGAGTGGAGGACCCGGTACGCACTCTCACTTTTGCTTTCTCTCTCTCCCTCTCTCTGCCTCTTTTTCTCTCTGTGTGTCACTCTCAAATAAATAAATGAAAAGAATACATACAAATTTTTAAAAAAGCATAA
>CM070778.1:20594652-20649181 GCA_036346955.1 Dipus sagitta
ACAAGGGGGCGCTCATGTGCGGTAGGGCACCCGGTGTGCCAGTTCCCTCTATCTCTCCCTTTCTCCTCCCTATCTCTGTCTGTTTCTCTCTCACATTTAAAGAAGTAAAATACTTTCTTTTCCTTGTGGGGGCGGGGGGACGTCAATGTGCTCAACACAGGTTACTGAAGAGTGACGGCCTCCTTGCCCAGCACCTGTCATGTGTACCTGGGAATTTTATTCTGATTCAAATCCTATTCCAAACACGTCCAGAAGGAATTGAAGAACCTATGTGAGTGGCGTTCCACCCAGAAGCAAGACTCCTGCCGCCTGTGTCATTGGGTGGAAGCAAAGCACCGCTCCTTAGAAGTCCTGGAGTTGTCAGCCTCTCTGTCAAGAAAGCTGGACCAGCATCCCTGCACGGTTGAGAAAAGGGGACACCTCATCATCACCAGGGACAGGGGAAAGTGGGCAGTCCACGCGAGTGGACTCAGGCGTTCTCGACGATTGTCAAATGTCCGAATGTTCGATGTGTGAGGCAGCCTCACCTGGTCTGTCAGCTGGCCCGGCACTCGTGGAGGCCCTCCTCCTTCAGCCAATTAAAGGATACTTTCTGGAGCTCTCTTATTCCCAGAGAAACACACCCTCCGGGCCCTGCTCCCTCACATTTCAGACATCCCCATTCCAGTAGGCTCAACACTTGTACGTGAGGGGGTGAACCCGAAAAAATTGCTCAATTTGAGCAACAGCGACTCGGGCAGGCATATGGCCGTGCCTCAGCCGCCTTTGTGGATGGGATAAAACTGACCCATTTTCTGAAGACAGCCGATTCCCTGACCTAGGCTGAGAGCCTTGCTCTCAGCCTAGGTCAGGGAATCGGGGGCTTTTCGGACCCACAGAACGCCACGACCATGCAGGGAATCTCTGTGCGCTAGGGAAAGGAGGCCCCTGACACACACGTGACTTAAGTGGTCACATGCGCATGCGACATGCAGAGCTTACAGGTGAAGTGAGACACTACCTATGAGTCCTGAGCCCCTTTCTAGCCGGAGGACTGACGTCTGTTTGAGGCAGCAGACACACAGAAGTGTCCCAAGTTCGAGAGGGCAAACAGAATATGAGTAAAACCCGTATGCAAGTATGCACATTCTTCATGCCTTATAGGCCCAGGGCAAAATTGCTGAAGCCAGGCCAGGAAGACTTAGGAGTGTCGGGTTCCCAACGTGTACTCTGAGGGTTTGTTCACGCATTCGCAGGCTCTCGAGAGCCATCGTGACCCGACAGTGGGTGCAGGTGGAATGAAGGACCAAAAGGGTAAGTATTGGAAAATCACGGACGTGCCCCTGGTTCACTGAGCAACGTTCACACACATCAAGGAAAATACGGTAAGTACGTAACACAGGCTCCACTGGGAACACAGTTATACTTTGCTGTGGCCTCACTTGCTCCTCACAATGATGACAAGTTCAGGCTACGTCCTGAATTCCAGTTCAGCCGCTACTGGAGCTCAGCAATAGCTGGAAAACAGCAAGGGAAAGAAGACCAGGCACGGGCACTGTGGGAACCGGGAGATGGCCTGGCGGTTAGAGCTTTTTGCTGGGAAGCCAAAGGAACCCGGTTCGAATCCCCGGGACGCATGCGAGCCCGATGCACAAGGGGGCGCTCATGTGCGGTAGGGCACCCGGTGTGCCAGTTCCCTCTATCTCTCCCTTTCTCCTCCCTATCTCTGTCTGTTTCTCTCTCACATTTAAAGAAGTAAAATACTTTCTTTTCCTTGTGGGGGCGGGGGGACGTCAATGTGCTCAACACAGGTTACTGAAGAGTGACGGCCTCCTTGCCCAGCACCTGTCATGTGTACCTGGGAATTTTATTCTGATTCAAATCCTATTCCAAACACGTCCAGAAGGAATTGAAGAACCTATGTGAGTGGCGTTCCACCCAGAAGCAAGACTCCTGCCGCCTGTGTCATTGGGTGGAAGCAAAGCACCGCTCCTTAGAAGTCCTGGAGTTGTCAGCCTCTCTGTCAAGAAAGCTGGACCAGCATCCCTGCACGGTTGAGAAAAGGGGACACCTCATCATCACCAGGGACAGGGGAAAGTGGGCAGTCCACGCGAGTGGACTCAGGCGTTCTCGACGATTGTCAAATGTCCGAATGTTCGATGTGTGAGGCAGCCTCACCTGGTCTGTCAGCTGGCCCGGCACTCGTGGAGGCCCTCCTCCTTCAGCCAATTAAAGGATACTTTCTGGAGCTCTCTTATTCCCAGAGAAACACACCCTCCGGGCCCTGCTCCCTCACATTTCAGACATCCCCATTCCAGTAGGCTCAACACTTGTACGTGAGGGGGTGAACCCGAAAAAATTGCTCAATTTGAGCAACAGCGACTCGGGCAGGCATATGGCCGTGCCTCAGCCGCCTTTGTGGATGGGATAAAACTGACCCATTTTCTGAAGACAGCCGATTCCCTGACCTAGGCTGAGAGCCTTGCTCTCAGCCTAGGTCAGGGAATCGGGGGCTTTTCGGACCCACAGAACGCCACGACCATGCAGGGAATCTCTGTGCGCTAGGGAAAGGAGGCCCCTGACACACACGTGACTTAAGTGGTCACATGCGCATGCGACATGCAGAGCTTACAGGTGAAGTGAGACACTACCTATGAGTCCTGAGCCCCTTTCTAGCCGGAGGACTGACGTCTGTTTGAGGCAGCAGACACACAGAAGTGTCCCAAGTTCGAGAGGGCAAACAGAATATGAGTAAAACCCGTATGCAAGTATGCACATTCTTCATGCCTTATAGGCCCAGGGCAAAATTGCTGAAGCCAGGCCAGGAAGACTTAGGAGTGTCGGGTTCCCAACGTGTACTCTGAGGGTTTGTTCACGCATTCGCAGGCTCTCGAGAGCCATCGTGACCCGACAGTGGGTGCAGGTGGAATGAAGGACCAAAAGGGTAAGTATTGGAAAATCACGGACGTGCCCCTGGTTCACTGAGCAACGTTCACACACATCAAGGAAAATACGGTAAGTACGTAACACAGGCTCCACTGGGAACACAGTTATACTTTGCTGTGGCCTCACTTGCTCCTCACAATGATGACAAGTTCAGGCTACGTCCTGAATTCCAGTTCAGCCGCTACTGGAGCTCAGCAATAGCTGGAAAACAGCAAGGGAAAGAAGACCAGGCACGGGCACTGTGGGAACCGGGAGATGGCCTGGCGGTTAGAGCTTTTTGCTGGGAAGCCAAAGGAACCCGGTTCGAATCCCCGGGACGCATGCGAGCCCGATGCACAAGGGGGCGCTCATGTGCGGTAGGGCACCCGGTGTGCCAGTTCCCTCTATCTCTCCCTTTCTCCTCCCTATCTCTGTCTGTTTCTCTCTCACATTTAAAGAAGTAAAATACTTTCTTTTCCTTGTGGGGGCGGGGGGACGTCAATGTGCTCAACACAGGTTACTGAAGAGTGACGGCCTCCTTGCCCAGCACCTGTCATGTGTACCTGGGAATTTTATTCTGATTCAAATCCTATTCCAAACACGTCCAGAAGGAATTGAAGAACCTATGTGAGTGGCGTTCCACCCAGAAGCAAGACTCCTGCCGCCTGTGTCATTGGGTGGAA
Organism: Dipus sagitta; assembly: GCA_036346955.1. Lineage (NCBI taxonomy): Eukaryota > Metazoa > Chordata > Mammalia > Rodentia > Dipodidae > Dipus > Dipus sagitta. The sequence goes on from CM070778.1 coordinate 20,598,240, forward strand.
GCAAAGCACCGCTCCTTAGAAGTCCTGGAGTTGTCAGCCTCTCTGTCAAGAAAGCTGGACCAGCATCCCTGCACGGTTGAGAAAAGGGGACACCTCATCATCACCAGGGACAGGGGAAAGTGGGCAGTCCACGCGAGTGGACTCAGGCGTTCTCGACGATTGTCAAATGTCCGAATGTTCGATGTGTGAGGCAGCCTCACCTGGTCTGTCAGCTGGCCCGGCACTCGTGGAGGCCCTCCTCCTTCAGCCAATTAAAGGATACTTTCTGGAGCTCTCTTATTCCCAGAGAAACACACCCTCCGGGCCCTGCTCCCTCACATTTCAGACATCCCCATTCCAGTAGGCTCAACACTTGTACGTGAGGGGGTGAACCCGAAAAAATTGCTCAATTTGAGCAACAGCGACTCGGGCAGGCATATGGCCGTGCCTCAGCCGCCTTTGTGGATGGGATAAAACTGACCCATTTTCTGAAGACAGCCGATTCCCTGACCTAGGCTGAGAGCCTTGCTCTCAGCCTAGGTCAGGGAATCGGGGGCTTTTCGGACCCACAGAACGCCACGACCATGCAGGGAATCTCTGTGCGCTAGGGAAAGGAGGCCCCTGACACACACGTGACTTAAGTGGTCACATGCGCATGCGACATGCAGAGCTTACAGGTGAAGTGAGACACTACCTATGAGTCCTGAGCCCCTTTCTAGCCGGAGGACTGACGTCTGTTTGAGGCAGCAGACACACAGAAGTGTCCCAAGTTCGAGAGGGCAAACAGAATATGAGTAAAACCCGTATGCAAGTATGCACATTCTTCATGCCTTATAGGCCCAGGGCAAAATTGCTGAAGCCAGGCCAGGAAGACTTAGGAGTGTCGGGTTCCCAACGTGTACTCTGAGGGTTTGTTCACGCATTCGCAGGCTCTCGAGAGCCATCGTGACCCGACAGTGGGTGCAGGTGGAATGAAGGACCAAAAGGGTAAGTATTGGAAAATCACGGACGTGCCCCTGGTTCACTGAGCAACGTTCACACACATCAAGGAAAATACGGTAAGTACGTAACACAGGCTCCACTGGGAACACAGTTATACTTTGCTGTGGCCTCACTTGCTCCTCACAATGATGACAAGTTCAGGCTACGTCCTGAATTCCAGTTCAGCCGCTACTGGAGCTCAGCAATAGCTGGAAAACAGCAAGGGAAAGAAGACCAGGCACGGGCACTGTGGGAACCGGGAGATGGCCTGGCGGTTAGAGCTTTTTGCTGGGAAGCCAAAGGAACCCGGTTCGAATCCCCGGGACGCATGCGAGCCCGATGCACAAGGGGGCGCTCATGTGCGGTAGGGCACCCGGTGTGCCAGTTCCCTCTATCTCTCCCTTTCTCCTCCCTATCTCTGTCTGTTTCTCTCTCACATTTAAAGAAGTAAAATACTTTCTTTTCCTTGTGGGGGCGGGGGGACGTCAATGTGCTCAACACAGGTTACTGAAGAGTGACGGCCTCCTTGCCCAGCACCTGTCATGTGTACCTGGGAATTTTATTCTGATTCAAATCCTATTCCAAACACGTCCAGAAGGAATTGAAGAACCTATGTGAGTGGCGTTCCACCCAGAAGCAAGACTCCTGCCGCCTGTGTCATTGGGTGGAAGCAAAGCACCGCTCCTTAGAAGTCCTGGAGTTGTCAGCCTCTCTGTCAAGAAAGCTGGACCAGCATCCCTGCACGGTTGAGAAAAGGGGACACCTCATCATCACCAGGGACAGGGGAAAGTGGGCAGTCCACGCGAGTGGACTCAGGCGTTCTCGACGATTGTCAAATGTCCGAATGTTCGATGTGTGAGGCAGCCTCACCTGGTCTGTCAGCTGGCCCGGCACTCGTGGAGGCCCTCCTCCTTCAGCCAATTAAAGGATACTTTCTGGAGCTCTCTTATTCCCAGAGAAACACACCCTCCGGGCCCTGCTCCCTCACATTTCAGACATCCCCATTCCAGTAGGCTCAACACTTGTACGTGAGGGGGTGAACCCGAAAAAATTGCTCAATTTGAGCAACAGCGACTCGGGCAGGCATATGGCCGTGCCTCAGCCGCCTTTGTGGATGGGATAAAACTGACCCATTTTCTGAAGACAGCCGATTCCCTGACCTAGGCTGAGAGCCTTGCTCTCAGCCTAGGTCAGGGAATCGGGGGCTTTTCGGACCCACAGAACGCCACGACCATGCAGGGAATCTCTGTGCGCTAGGGAAAGGAGGCCCCTGACACACACGTGACTTAAGTGGTCACATGCGCATGCGACATGCAGAGCTTACAGGTGAAGTGAGACACTACCTATGAGTCCTGAGCCCCTTTCTAGCCGGAGGACTGACGTCTGTTTGAGGCAGCAGACACACAGAAGTGTCCCAAGTTCGAGAGGGCAAACAGAATATGAGTAAAACCCGTATGCAAGTATGCACATTCTTCATGCCTTATAGGCCCAGGGCAAAATTGCTGAAGCCAGGCCAGGAAGACTTAGGAGTGTCGGGTTCCCAACGTGTACTCTGAGGGTTTGTTCACGCATTCGCAGGCTCTCGAGAGCCATCGTGACCCGACAGTGGGTGCAGGTGGAATGAAGGACCAAAAGGGTAAGTATTGGAAAATCACGGACGTGCCCCTGGTTCACTGAGCAACGTTCACACACATCAAGGAAAATACGGTAAGTACGTAACACAGGCTCCACTGGGAACACAGTTATACTTTGCTGTGGCCTCACTTGCTCCTCACAATGATGACAAGTTCAGGCTACGTCCTGAATTCCAGTTCAGCCGCTACTGGAGCTCAGCAATAGCTGGAAAACAGCAAGGGAAAGAAGACCAGGCACGGGCACTGTGGGAACCGGGAGATGGCCTGGCGGTTAGAGCTTTTTGCTGGGAAGCCAAAGGAACCCGGTTCGAATCCCCGGGACGCATGCGAGCCCGATGCACAAGGGGGCGCTCATGTGCGGTAGGGCACCCGGTGTGCCAGTTCCCTCTATCTCTCCCTTTCTCCTCCCTATCTCTGTCTGTTTCTCTCTCACATTTAAAGAAGTAAAATACTTTCTTTTCCTTGTGGGGGCGGGGGGACGTCAATGTGCTCAACACAGGTTACTGAAGAGTGACGGCCTCCTTGCCCAGCACCTGTCATGTGTACCTGGGAATTTTATTCTGATTCAAATCCTATTCCAAACACGTCCAGAAGGAATTGAAGAACCTATGTGAGTGGCGTTCCACCCAGAAGCAAGACTCCTGCCGCCTGTGTCATTGGGTGGAAGCAAAGCACCGCTCCTTAGAAGTCCTGGAGTTGTCAGCCTCTCTGTCAAGAAAGCTGGACCAGCATCCCTGCACGGTTGAGAAAAGGGGACACCTCATCATCACCAGGGACAGGGGAAAGTGGGCAGTCCACGCGAGTGGACTCAGGCGTTCTCGACGATTGTCAAATGTCCGAATGTTCGATGTGTGAGGCAGCCTCACCTGGTCTGTCAGCTGGCCCGGCACTCGTGGAGGCCCTCCTCCTTCAGCCAATTAAAGGATACTTTCTGGAGCTCTCTTATTCCCAGAGAAACACACCCTCCGGGCCCTGCTCCCTCACATTTCAGACATCCCCATTCCAGTAGGCTCAACACTTGTACGTGAGGGGGTGAACCCGAAAAAATTGCTCAATTTGAGCAACAGCGACTCGGGCAGGCATATGGCCGTGCCTCAGCCGCCTTTGTGGATGGGATAAAACTGACCCATTTTCTGAAGACAGCCGATTCCCTGACCTAGGCTGAGAGCCTTGCTCTCAGCCTAGGTCAGGGAATCGGGGGCTTTTCGGACCCACAGAACGCCACGACCATGCAGGGAATCTCTGTGCGCTAGGGAAAGGAGGCCCCTGACACACACGTGACTTAAGTGGTCACATGCGCATGCGACATGCAGAGCTTACAGGTGAAGTGAGACACTACCTATGAGTCCTGAGCCCCTTTCTAGCCGGAGGACTGACGTCTGTTTGAGGCAGCAGACACACAGAAGTGTCCCAAGTTCGAGAGGGCAAACAGAATATGAGTAAAACCCGTATGCAAGTATGCACATTCTTCATGCCTTATAGGCCCAGGGCAAAATTGCTGAAGCCAGGCCAGGAAGACTTAGGAGTGTCGGGTTCCCAACGTGTACTCTGAGGGTTTGTTCACGCATTCGCAGGCTCTCGAGAGCCATCGTGACCCGACAGTGGGTGCAGGTGGAATGAAGGACCAAAAGGGTAAGTATTGGAAAATCACGGACGTGCCCCTGGTTCACTGAGCAACGTTCACACACATCAAGGAAAATACGGTAAGTACGTAACACAGGCTCCACTGGGAACACAGTTATACTTTGCTGTGGCCTCACTTGCTCCTCACAATGATGACAAGTTCAGGCTACGTCCTGAATTCCAGTTCAGCCGCTACTGGAGCTCAGCAATAGCTGGAAAACAGCAAGGGAAAGAAGACCAGGCACGGGCACTGTGGGAACCGGGAGATGGCCTGGCGGTTAGAGCTTTTTGCTGGGAAGCCAAAGGAACCCGGTTCGAATCCCCGGGACGCATGCGAGCCCGATGCACAAGGGGGCGCTCATGTGCGGTAGGGCACCCGGTGTGCCAGTTCCCTCTATCTCTCCCTTTCTCCTCCCTATCTCTGTCTGTTTCTCTCTCACATTTAAAGAAGTAAAATACTTTCTTTTCCTTGTGGGGGCGGGGGGACGTCAATGTGCTCAACACAGGTTACTGAAGAGTGACGGCCTCCTTGCCCAGCACCTGTCATGTGTACCTGGGAATTTTATTCTGATTCAAATCCTATTCCAAACACGTCCAGAAGGAATTGAAGAACCTATGTGAGTGGCGTTCCACCCAGAAGCAAGACTCCTGCCGCCTGTGTCATTGGGTGGAAGCAAAGCACCGCTCCTTAGAAGTCCTGGAGTTGTCAGCCTCTCTGTCAAGAAAGCTGGACCAGCATCCCTGCACGGTTGAGAAAAGGGGACACCTCATCATCACCTGGTACAGGGGTAGTGTCAAATGGTTCTGTATTGTGGAAGTGAGTGAAACTTGAGGATGGACTAAATTGTCTCCCACTCATGGATGTTATGGAACAGGATTTTATGGGCTACCTAAGAATTTTCTAATAGGTCTGCTTGGATTCTGAAATTGTCACCATGCCCAGGTTAGGGTTGATAGCTTAATTTACCCCTTCCCAGATCTATTACCGAACTATAAACTAAATTGCTCAGTCTTAGAAACCTATCCAGTGTCTAATGTCAAAATGTGACTTTAAAGCTGTATCAGGCAACACCTATTGCCATTACTGAAATGTTGAAAATGTCAGCAGCAGTGGGAACACATCTCAGTGTTCCGAGCTTTGCTATCTGAAGGCATTCCACAGAGGTCAGCTGTGGTACTTAACACAGCGGAAAAGAATTTCAGACTGAGCCAGAAGAACCGTTAGTGGGTCTGAGTAGAAGAAAGGACAGACGGTTGATGAGGGTCAGGTGTGGGCCTCAGGACAGAAGTGCACCCTAATTCTTCAGGAACAGTTTCATCAGTGACTGGGCATTTTGGAGTTTCGTTGTTTAAGGGAGGTGAGCTACTCATTTCCTTATAACAAGATTGTATAATGAAACCATCGGTTTATTTATTAGGATACTGGAGAGACTTACATATAAAGAAACATAACTGAAGCAAAGGTGGTTAACATTTAATTTTTTTTTTTTTGGAAGTAGGGTTCCACTGTAGCTCAGGTGAACCTGGAATTCACCATGTAGTGTCAGGGTTTCCTTGAACTCCTGGTTATCCTCCTAACTTTGCCTCCCGAGTGCTAGGATTGAAGGCATGCACCACCATGTCTATCTCTAAAATTTTATTTAAATATTTTATTTTTTCTGTATTTATTTGAGAGAGGAAGAAAACGAGGAAGATAGGCAATGAGAGTGCCCGGGATTCCAGGCACTGCAAACAAATCCCAGATGCAAGTGTCACCATGTACATCTCGCTTTATGTAGGTACTGGGGAAATAAATCTGAGTCCTTAGGCTTCACAGGCAAGTGCTTTAACTGCTAAGCCATCTCTCGAGTCCAATATTTTTTTTAATAACGTAAGTTTGGTATATGTAGATCACAAAGATATTAAAATATGCTGTAGGGTCAGGAACGGTGGTGCATGTCTTTCATCCAAGCACTTGGGAGGCAGAGGTAGGAGGATCACTGTGAGTTCAATGCCAACCTGACACTGCATAGTGAATACTGAGTTCCAGGTCAGCCTGGCCTAGAGCTAGACTCTACCTAGAGAAAAAAGAATCTGGTAGGAAGGGCTTTTTCCTCTAGCTATAATCTGATGCCAGTGGAGAATGTCTTTTCTTAGTGGGCCTGTCAAAGTTAATTGAGCAGGGCTAGGCAGTGATAGCCATGTCTATGGAAATGTCAATGGAGCTACTCACACTGTCTGGTAATAGGAGGGGGAGGGTCACTGACCTGAAGAAGCCAGGAAGTGAAAGGTTAAGTAAGTAGAGGCTCTCATGCCACTTTCATATAGTGTGTGATGGGGTGGACCTTGCAGTAATGCAGCTGTTTTGGGGTCACCCACACTCCTGTAAATAACACTCCACCTGTGCTCTATAAGTTAACCCAGTAAACTCATTGGTTCACCTAGTTGCACTAGTTGGTAGAATTGTGAGCAGTGACAGTACTAAGATTGGCTTCACATTGTGACTCTCAGGCTCTTTAGTAGTTCCATTCATATTCTAGGGGCCTCAACTTGGTTAAAACCCAGGATTAGTGGCTTACTCCAGGTGATTGTGGGAGAGTAACTAAAAGGTAAACATAAGACTGAGAATTCATATTCATTCATTCAATTCATATTTAGTGTTACCATGTGTGTGCCTATTGTAAATGTGTGTCTTCACCATCTGAGTATGGCATGAAAATGAGGAAGTTATTTATATCCGATGAGTGCTTTTGCACCAATAACTTTGTGGTATCTCCAGATTCTTCTCTTACAAACTTAAAGAAGTGAAATTCACAGATCATAGGGTAAGGTTTAGAGAGATTTTATTAGATTCAGAGGAGGCAAGTGGAGAAAGTATAGAGAGCTCCTGCCATACGGAAGGTGTTAGGGGGTAAAGCCTGCCCTATGACCCAAATTGGGGTCACTTATGGATTCGGAATGGAGGCTGAGCTAACCTGCCATGATGCTAAGTTTTGGGGCTGAGTAGCCATAATTCCACTATCAGATTTAAATCTTCCAGGAACCTCAGTTCTAGGAAAGGGGTGTAGAGAAGGGCACAGGTTGTTTATAGAAAAACAGTCTAGAGCACTCCTTTAGGCAAGAGATAAGAGGAAGACTTCTCTAGGGGCTGGAGAGATGACTTAGTGGTTAAGGACTTGCTTGTAAAGCCCAAAGACCCCAGTTCAAGGCTCGATTCCCCAGTACTCACGTTAGGCAGATAGATGGACAAGGTGGTGCATGCATCTGGAGTTTGTTTGTATTGAGTGGAGGAACCAGTACGCACTCTCACTTTTGCTTTCTCTCTCCCCGTCTCTCCCTCTCTCTGCCTCTTTCTCTCTCTGTGTGTCATTCTCAAATAAAGAAATAAAAAGAATAAATACAAATTTTATAAAAAAGCATAAGACGTCTCTGATTGTACCAACAAGGGCAGTGCTAGGTCAGGCTTGAAGACATTCCTGCTTTTTTGCTTTTGGGGGCACATTCATATTAAACTGCCTGAGTAGTCTTAAAATGTTTTTTTTTTCTTTTGACAGAAAACATCACTGAGATGAATTTTCCTAATTTTCCAACCAGTGTTAGATGGGGCAGGGGTACATTTTAATATTATTTTCCCTCCATGTCTTGCCTCATCCCTTAGTTATTCTTTTTATTTCTTTTGTTACTGTTTTTCGAGTTAGGGTCTTATCTACACCAGGCTGACTTGGCCTTCATTCTGTAGACCCAGACTTGCGTCAAACTCAAAGTAATACTCTTCCCTGTGCGCCCCCCCCCCTTGTTGCTGGGATGAAAACATGTACTAGCACATCCTGGCCCACTTAGCTATTCTTGATGGGAATTAGCTTCCCATAGCAGGAAGAGTTAATATTAGAGAACTACACTGAGGAACTCCATGTTGCTGTCTGCTTGGGATGGAAGCCATGTGTTTGCAGCACCCCCCTTCTGGCTGCGCAGAGCATCAGAGCTTTACCTGAGGGACTTGATCCTATAAGCCTTGATATCTTTCCAGACACTTTCTAACGCCACTGGCTTTCCTGGTGTTATCTGCATTTTCTCCTGTTGTGAGTTAAGATGAACTTGAGGGATTTTCTTTTGTTTTGTTTTACATCTCTTATGATACCTCAAGTTTCAAAGCATAGCTAGTAGGGCTGGAGGGTGGCTTAGTGCTTAAGGCGCTTGCCTGTGAAAACTAAGGGCCCATGTTCGACTCTCCAGAACCGACATAAGTCAGATGCACAAGAGCATGCATGTGCACAATGTAGCACACATATCTGGAGTTTTTTTTTTTTTTACAGTGGCTAGGGACCCTTGGGGGCCAATTCTGTCTGTTTCTTTCTCTCTCTCTATCTCTCATAAAAAATGAGCAACAACTAAAAGAAGCCTGTAAATATAATACAGGCTATTTTGGCTATTATGCTAAAGGCTATTAAGGGTATTATGCTAAAAGACACCGAATGATAATTTATTGCCTCATTTAGTTTCTTTTGAAGTAGGGTCTCACTGTAGTCCTGGCTGACTTGGATCTCACTTTATAGTCACATGCTGATCTTGAACTCATGTCAATCCTCCTACCTCTGCCACCACACCTGGATATCCCTCTTTCTTAGTTTCTACTAGGGCATAGGAGTTTTCTTTCTTTATTTTTATTTTTTAACCCCTACTAAAACCTGCATGGGTGTATTTGTATGTAACTGCACTTTATATTGAAACACTAGGTAGCAGTCATCTATGTAACATATACAGCATACTGGTGAAATATCTTAATTGCTTATATAAATCCTTCTGCTGGCCACTTTCAGGGTTGCTAAATATTTGCTATGAGTCTGTTGCAGTGGGAAACCCTGTTTTGAAATTTGAGCCCCTCCTGCCTTTGCTATATCATATCCTGGCCATTTAATATTGTTCCAATTGTCAGTAACTGCTTTTGGCTGGTGCCTCCAATTGTTCAGACATAAAATTAAACATATATCTTTTGAGGTAGGGTTAGCCCAGGTTGACCTGGAACTTAGTATGGGGTCTCAAAGTAGCCTTGAACTCATGGCAATCCTTCTATCTCTGTCTCCTCAGTGCTGGTATTAAAGGCATGTGCCACCACACCTGGCAATATATTCATATTCTTTCTTTCTTTCTCTTTCTTTCTTTCTTTCTTTCTTTCTTTCTTTCTTTCTTTCTTTCTTCCTGCCTTCTCTCTCTCTTCTTCTCCTCTTCTTCTCCTCCACCTCCTTCATCTTCTTTTTTCACCAGCACTGCAAGTGACGATTAAAGAATTAAAACTTGATAAATGTCAGGTATGGTGGCACAGGCCTTTATCCTATTACTCTGGGGGTGGGTAGAGTAGGAGGATCAAAGAAGTTCAAGACTAGCCTGAGACCATATAATGAATTCCAGGTTAGCCTGGGCTAAAAAAAAAAAAGAAAAGAAAAAGAAAGGAAAAGAAAGAAATGGTTATCAGTTGCAGTGTGTCCCACCGAAAATACTGGATCTAACATCTAAACTTTTCCTCTCAGAGCATCATTTTCATCTGCTAATTGGTGAGATCATTCTGTAACATAACATACTACTATTTTTAGTGGTAAAGCCAGATCTGGTAAAGCCAGATGCACAAAGTGACCCATGCATCTGGAGTTCCATTGCAGTAGCAAGAGGCTCTGGTGTACCCACACACATTCTCTCTCAAACAAATAAGTAAATAAATAAGTTAATTAATTAATTAAAAGATAATGATGGGGTGGATAATGAAGACATGGTACATTTATACAGTGGAATTTCTAATCAGCAGCAAAGGAAGATGAAATTATGACCTTTGCAGGGAAATGGATGGATCTGTAAAGTATTACACTTAGTGAGTTAACTCAGACCCAGAGAGCAAAGTGCTGTATATTCTCTCTCATATGTGGATCCTAGCTACAAATGTTTGGACTTGTATGTGAGTTGGAATAAAACTCAGTAGCAGAGGCCATAAAGCTAGAAAGGGAAGGGAGGAGAGGGGAGGACTCAAGGTGATGGTATTGTACATATGTAAGTAGAAGAATTACTGGGGATTGAAAGTCCTAAGTAAGGTTAGGGGAAGAGATTGTAAAGGAAGGGTGAGGGGAGGGTTAATCAAAATATAAGAGGATATGAATAAGCCATATGGAAACCTACTTCATTGGACAATGGTATACCCAGAAGCCATAGATTATATCTAGAAAAATTTCAGGCCAGTGATGGGATACCTTCCAGTGAGTTGTTGGCCAGGGAGGTCCCTGATGCCCCCAGGACATTACAGGCCATTACCAAGGTGCTTGGTTTCCTACCAGGAATAGATGGTAAGACCCTATTGCTAAACACTCCACATGCTTGGGCTACAAGGTCACTGAGCAATCTTGCTGGAGCTGAGCTGAAAACCTCCCTGTAGACCAGCTGACAGAAAGCTGGAAAAAAGCTATGCTGCATGCAGCTCTATGGGAGAGAGAGAGAAGTCATCAGGGGAGATAACCGACAGTGGGTATTGCTGCTGAAGACGCAGGCCACTGAGAAATCCGGCTTGAGCTGAGATGAAAACTTCATCCATGCAGACCCTTTATCCAGGCCCTGGAAATTCTCAACATACTTGGGCCTCATCTACTCCAACTCTCCTGATGCACGGTGTGAGCTGCTGCCCTCTCAACATGATGAATGGAGAGCCACTGTCCTCCCAATGTAGAGGTGCCCAGTGCCTTTCCAGCTCCTCTTCACACTCCCCAAACGTGATCCACTCACCATGGTGGCTACAGGTTAGAAGGGACAGAAACAGTTCCCTTGTGCTTAATAAGTGCTGAGGAGTGCAGCACAGGTGGATGGGTGTGGCAGACATAAGGCTCCGCCCCTGCCAGGGTGGCCAATCAACTGGGTTCAGCAGTGGTGGGGCTGGACTTCCTGGATGTGCCTCACACAGGTGTTTCCAACTGCTGCCAGCAGATCCAGACAGGAGACCAGCACCGGTGCCACAGCATGAGGGTGGGTCCAAAAGTTTCACACAGGTCTTACAGACTGCAGAAAGGGGCTGCAGGGCCTGGCCATGGCGAACTGGCTCCAGACACATGTATGTGGGACCAGACCCCTTACACAGCAGGTTTGCCTTCCTGTAGACAAGTATTGGAAATGCAGACTGCTGGTCAGCATCGCTCACCGGGTCTTCAAGCCACCCCAGCTGGTCGGTGAGTTTTACCTTCTCTCTTTAGAGTTAATTCTGTAACTTGAGAATGTGGAGGTTCTTTAGAAAAGGAAATGATGCTTTTGCTTTACTATAATGTCTTACTCCGAATACTGAAGGCATAAAATACAGGAAACAATATTTCAGTTGGTTAGAAAATAGTACCTATGCAGGGCTGGAGAGAAGGCTTAGCGGTTAAGTGCTTGCCTGTGAAGCCTAAGGACCCCGGTTAGAGGCTCGACTCCCCAGGACCCACGTTAGCCAGATGCACAAGGGGGCTCATGCGTCTGGAGTTCGTTTGCAGTGGCTGGAGGCCCTGGTGTGCCTATTCTCTCTCCCTCTCTCTATCTGCCTCATTCTCTCTGTCTGTTGCTCTCAAAAAATAAATAAAAATAACAAAAAAAATTAAAAAAAAAGAAAATAGTACCTATGCATTGAATAGTAAGGCTGCTAAAGGGCAGAGAAGGCCCCATCTTTACATGTAAGGCACCAAGTGTAAGGAAAAACCCTAGGGACTTTTTAAACAAGATTTAAAAATGTCAAATGGTGCTGAATGGTGGAAGTGAATGAAACTTGAGGATGGAGGAAATTGTCTCCCACTCATGGATATTATGAAACAGGATTTTTTGGGCTACTTAAGAATTTTCTAATAGGTCTGCTTGGATTCTGATATTGTCACCATGCCCAGGTTAGGGTTAATAGCTTAATTTACCCCTTCCCAGATCTATTCCAGAACTATAAACTAAATTGCTCAGTCTTAGAAACCTATCCAGTGACTAAGGTCAAAATGTGACTTTAAAGCTGTATCAGGCAAAACCTTTGCCATTACTTAAATATTGAAAGTGTCACCAGCAGTGGGAACACATCTCAGTGTTCCGAGCTTTGTTATCTAGAGGCCTTCCAGCCAGGTGCAGCCGGGGTACTTAACACAGCTGAAAAGAGTTTCAGGCTGAGCCAGAAGTACAGTTATTGAGTCTGAGTAGAAGAAAGGACAGACGGTTGAGGAGAGTCAGGTGTGGGCCTCAGGACAGAAGTGCACCCAAATTCTTCAGGAACAGTTTCATCAGTGACTGGGACTTTTGGAGTTACATTGTTTCAGGGAGGTGAGCTACTCATTTCCTTATAACAAGATTGTATAATGAAACCATCGGGTTATTTATAAGGATACTGGACAGACTTACATATAAGGAAACATAACTGAAGCAAAGGTGGTTAACATTTAATTTTTTTTTTTTGAGGTAGGGTTTCACTCTAGCTCAGGTGAACCTGGAATTCACCGTGTAGTCTCAGGGTTTCCTTGAACTCCTGGTTATCCTCCTACCTTTGCCTCCCGAGTGCTAGGATTAAAGGCATGCACCACCATGTCTGGCTCTAAAATTTCTTTAACTATTTTATTTTTCTGTATTTATTTGAGAGAGGAAGAAAATGAGGAAGATAGGCAATGAGTGTGCCAGGGATTGCAGCCACTGCAAACAAATCCCGAATATAAATATAATACAGGCTATTTTGGCTATTATGCTAAAGGCTATTAAGGGTATTATGCTAAAAGACACCGAATGATAATTTATTCCCTCATTTAGTTCTTTCGAAGTAGGGTCTCACTGTAGTCCTGGCTGACTTGGATCTCACTTTATAGTCACATGCTGATCTTGAAATCATGTCAATCCTCCTACCTCTGCCACCACACCTGGATATCCCTCTTTCTTAGTTTCTAATAGGGCATAGGAGTTTTCTTTCTTTATTGTTATTTTTTACCCCTACTAAAACCTATATGGTATGTTTGTATGTAACTGCACTTTATATTGAAAAACAAAGTAGCAGTCATCTATGTAACATGTACAGAATACTGGTGAAATATCTTCATTGGTTATATAAGTCCTTCTGCTGGCTACTTTCAGTGTTGCTAAATGTTTGCTATGTGTCTGTTGCAGTGGGAAATCCTGTTTTGAAATGTGAGCCACTCACGTCTTTGCTGTATCATATCCTGGCCATTTAATAATGTTCCAATTGTTAGTAACTGCTTTTGGCAGGTGCCTGTGATCATTCAGACATAAAATTAAACATATAGCTTTTGAGGTAGGGTTAGCCCAGGTTGACCTGGAATTTACTATGTAGTCTCAAAGTAGCCTTGAACTCATGGCAATCCTTCTATCTGTGCCTCCTGAGTGCTGGTATTAAAGGCATGCGCCACCACACCTGGCAATATATTCATATTCTTTCTTTCTTTCTTTCTTTCTCTTTCTTTCTTTCTGTCTGTCTGTCTTCTTCTTCTCCTCCTCCTCCTCCTTTTTTGGCCAGCACTACAAGTGAGGATAAAAGAATTAAAACTTGATAAATGTCAGGCATGGTGGCACACGCCTTTAATCGTAGCACTCTGGAGGTAGAGGTAGGAGGATTGTTCTGAATTTGAGGCCAGCCTGGGACTACAGAGTGAGTTCCAGGTCAGCCTTGAGTGAGATCCTATGTCGAAAATAAAAAAAAAAGAAAGAAAGGGGCTGTAGGGATGGCTTAGTGGTTAAGGTGCTTGCCTGCAAAAGCAAAGGACTCAGGTTGAATTCTCCCAGATCCGTGTAAGCCAGATGTACAAGGTGATGGTACATGCATCTGGAGTTCGTTTGCAGTGGCTGGAGGCCCTGGAGTGTCCATTCTCTCTCTCTCTCTGCCTCTTTCTCTGTCTGTCTGTCTCGCTCAAATAAAGGAAAGTATACAAAAAAAATTTTAAAAACCTTAATAAGTATCAACTGCTTTTAAATATTTACTCTTTATTCTTATTTTTGCAAATTTTATACATAATAGGTTTGTTTAAAATTTGTAGTGTTATGCACTGAGCCGAGAGCCTTATATTTCCTGAGCAAGTGCTTCACTACCACATTACACACCCAACTGGAAAAAACTGGGTTACATGGCAGATAGGACCATGTAAATGATGACTTAGTTACTAGTGGTATTTATTTATTCTGTTATTACTTGAGGCGGGATTTTGCTATGTGGCCTAGGCTGGCTTTGAACATACAACTATGTCTGGCTAGTGGTATGAATTTAGACCATTAGTTGACTCTCTTTATCTATTTAACTAAATGTTTATTTAGGATAGCTTATAGATGTGTTTATTATTATTATTGTTGTTGTTTTTGTTTTTCGAAGTAGGGTCTCACTCTAGCCCAGGCTGACATGGAATTCACTATGTACTCTTAGGGTGGCCTCAAACTCATGGAAATCCTCTTATCTCTGCCTCCCAAGTGCTGGGATTAAAGGTGTATGCCACCACACCTGGCCTTTTATTCTGTTTTTTCAAGGTAGGGTTTCAAAGCTCTAGCCCAGGCTGACCTTGAATTTACTATGTAGTCTCAGCATAGCCTCAAACTCACAGTGATCCTCCTATGTCTGCCTCCCAAGTGTTGGGATTAAAGGTGTGTGCCACCATGCCTGACTGTAGATGTATTTATTGATCATGATGAAAGGTGTCAGCACAGTGGAAGCCCTTGGGAGTCCAGGGCCCTGGATTGGGGAGCTTGAACTCACAGCTGTGAGCATGCGCTGCTTCTCAGCCACCGTGTCTTCTAGTGTGTCTTCATTCATCTTGGCAAATCCTCACTTCTTTGAAATGTGAATTTTCTATCCTCTGGGGTACTTGAATCTGCCCCCGCTCTGGGCATCAGCCATATGTTTCTTGTTCCGCATCGTGCTGGATATGATGATCTGGTCAGTGTGAAATCCTCTCTGTATCTTGGAGCTTTGCAAATACATTCCACATATCTGTATGCAGTATAGATTGGTGACAGCATGATATCAAAGCCATGAACATTGCCTGTTCTGTCTGCAAGGTCCCTTAGGGGCAACCCATACAAGCAATAGTCGCATGCTTTACAGCCATCATACACCAGGCCCCATGAGTGATGGGACTTGGCTCTGACATTATTTCTGCCACCTCTTCCTCAGTGGACCCTGAACCTTGGAAGATATGGTAGAGATATGCTAAATACTCTTGCATTTACTCAGTGCTATGGTGCCTATTTGGTCATCCCAGTGGTCACCACCATCTGAAAAGGGAAGTTTCTCTAACCCAAAGTGAAAGTAGCATTAATATATGGGTATTAACACGAAGTAAAGTGCTTACAGGACAGTTTGTTGAGCATAGTATATGCATTTAGTCAGGCAGGAGCAGGCATTACACTCCTTGGACTCATAACCTCACCCACCATAGGCTTTTGATTAGGTTTTCAGTATCAGGCATGTAGAGCAGGCCTCTAGTCCAATTGTAGAGCAGTTGGTTTTGCCCATAACAAACATGCCCCTCATGCACCTGTGCAGTCATTTGGCCTGCCTGGCCAAACTTGACGCAGTGCCCAGTGTTTTCACTACTGATGACTTCTGTTTCCCATAGTGCTGCATGCGGTACAGCTTTTTCCAGCTTTCTGTCAGCTGTTCTATAGGGAGGAGGTGTTCAGCTCAGCTCCTGCTTGATTTCTCAGTGACCTTGCCGCCCTGGCATGTGGAGTCTTCAGAAATAGGGTCTTACCATTTATTTCCGATGGGAAACCAACAGCATTGTCAGTGGCCTATAATGTTTTGGGGGCCTCAAGGACCTCACTGTCCAACAACTCACTGGAAGGTATCCCACCCCTGGCATTGAAATTTTTCTAGTAACAGTCTATGGCTTCTGGGGGTGCTGTTATCCGAAAGAATAGGCTTCCATGTTGCTTATTCACAACATCTTGAATTTTGATTAACCCTCCCCCCACCCTTCCCATGACCTTACTTAGGCCATTGCACCCCCAGTAATCTGTTCATCTAATTTCATATATACAGTACCATTCCCCAAATCCTCCCCTCTCCTCCCTCTCTTATCGCCCTTTTCTACCTTACTGACCTCTGCTACTAATTTTTACTCCAACTCACATAAAAGTCCAAACATTTCTAGCTAGGATCCAAATATGAGAGGGATCATGCAGTGCTTGGCTTTCTGGGCCTGGGTTACCTCACTTAGTATAATCCTTTCCAGTTCCATCCATTTCCCTGCAAATTTCATAATTTCATTTTCCATTATACACTGACTATAATTACACTACATAAATATAACACATCTTCATTAACCAATCATTCCTTGAAGGACATCTATGCTGGTTTCATTTCCTAGCTTTTGTGAATAGAGCAGCAATAAACATGGTTGAGCAAGTATCTCTAAGGTAACAGGAGTCCTCAGGATACATGTCTAGGAGTAGTATATCTGGGTCATATGGTAATTCTACTTTTTAAAATATATTTTATTTACTTATTTGGAAGAGAAAGAAAGAGGGAGAAAGAGAATTGGTGCTCCAGTGCCTCTAGCCACTGCAAACGAACCCCAGATGCAGGCTCCCCCTTGTGCCTGTAGCTTACATGGGACCTGGGAAATCAAACTTGGGTCCTTTGACTTTGCAGGTAAACTCCTTAAATGCTAAGCCATCTCTCTAGCCCTGGTAAATCCATTTTTAGCTGTCTCAGAAACCTTCACACTGATTTCTACAATGGCTGTACCAGATAACATTCCCACCAACAGTGGAGAAAGACTTTTTTTCCACATCCTCACCAGCATTTAGTCTGACAGGAGTGATGTGTAATCTGAAAAAAGTTTTAATTTGCATTTCCCTGATGGTCATTTAATCCTTTATAATAGACACAAGCTAGCAAATGACAATGCATATAATATTGTAACTTGATTTATATATCTGAATATACTAATTTTTTTGAGGTAGGGTCTCACTTTAATCCAGGCTGACCTGGAATTCCCTGTGCAGTCTCAGGGTGGCCTCAAACTCCCTCTGCCTCCCTAGTACTGGGATTAAAGGCATGTGCCACCATGCCTGGCCCTAATCAGCTTTTTGAGGTAGGGTATTACTGTAGCCCAGGTGGACCTGGAATTTACTATACAGTCTAAGAGTGACCTCAAACTTGTGTTGATTCTCCTCCTGCCTCCCAGATGTGTGATTAAAGGTGTGTGCCAATATGCTTGGCTTAATTATTTTTAAGAATAATTTTCTTCATAATTTGCAAGAGGAGAGAGAGAGAGAGAGAGAGAGAAAACAGACAGACATAGAGACAGAGAATGGGTTTGCCGGTGCCTCCAGCCAGTGCAAAAGTACTCGAGACATATGCACCACCTTTTGCTTCTGCCTTTAAGTGGGTAGTGGATAGTCAAACCTGTGCCCTTTGGCTTTGGAGCCAAGTGCCTTAACCACTAAGCCATCTCTCCAGCCCCCAGTGTAGTTCGCATTTTTTCTGTTAATTCATTTTTATCACTTATAGATGCCACACGGTTTATTTATAACCAGCAAGCAAAGCTTACATTGTTTTCAAGAATGAGGATTTGTTAAGCCTTTGAGGGTTTTTTTGTTTTGTTTTGTTTTGTTTTGTTTTGTTTTGTTTTCTGTTTTTCAAGGCAGGGCTCTCACTGTAGCCCAGGCTGACCTGGAATTCACTATGTAGTCTCAGGGTGGCCTCGAACTCACAGCAATCATCCTACCTCTGCCTCCCAAGTGCTGGGATTAAAGGCATGTGCCACCACGCCTGGCAACCTTTGAGGTTTTTAAGAGGCACATGTAACAAGATATCATGTCTCTTTTAAATGCCAGGATCCATGGAACTGTGAAGAATATGCTGGATGGTAATGAAGAAGTCTCTGCAGTGGACTAGATCCCAGCCACAAATTCATCTGAGCCTGTGCTTGTAAGTACACACCCATAAAGGTGTAAAGCTTAGGACTGAGTTTTAGATAGGGTTTACGTTAGCTAATACCAAGAGTTAGGGTTTTAGGGTTAGGGTTTAGGGTCAGGGGTGTAGGGTGTAGGGTCAATTATATCATTAGAGTCCTGTCATAGAAGTAAGTTATTTATTAAATTAAATAAAGGTACAAACATATAACAATCTTAGGTGTCAAGCTTCACTGAATCACAAAGCCAACCAATGGATGTTGAATAATGCTGCAAAGAAAAAATAAAACACCATTTGGGGCTGGGGAGATGGCTCTGTTGTTAAAGGCACTTGCTTTCAAATCCTGCTGCACAGGTTTGTTTTGCCAGTAACTATATAAAAACTAGACACACAAAGTAATGCATGCATCATTTACAGCAGCCAATGGCCCTGGCATGACCATTCTCTGCCTCCCTCTCTCTCTCTCCCCTATGTATCTCTCAAACACACACAAATAAATAAATAATCAATTACCATTTGGCCAATGCCATAATGACCATGCTAGAGAAAATCAAGGCGAATTCTGGAACTTAAAATCTGAGGAGTAACAGCGTAGTTCATAGTCTGATCTCAGCATCCTGTAAACACATACCAATGACACAGTGGTAAAGAACATCCTAGCGTGTAGCAAAATGGCAGACAGAGGGCCCCTTGATATGAGGCACTTAGAATACTCACTATCACTTTAATGATATTCATGAGAACAGTGATGATTTGAAACTTAATGGAAAGATGATATATAGGGCTGGAGATATGGCTTACTGATTAAGGCTCTTGCCTGCAAAACCAAAGGACCTAGGTTCAGTTCCCCAGGAACCACATAAGCCGGATGCACAAGGTGGCACATGTGTCTGGAGTTCATCTGCAGAGGCTCGATGCCCTAGCATGCCCATTCTCTCTCTATCTCTCTCTCTCTCCCTGCCTCTTTCCCTATCAAGTAAATAAATAAAAATAAAAATAAATGAGAAAAAGATGATATATAATAAGTTCAACTAGACATTATACAAAATAAATGGCCAGTAGAATTCAAAAATATGAAAAATGAAGAACAGTGACTAAGGAGATAAGACAACTGAATGCATTTTACGACTTTGTATTTTCCATACATGACATAATATAGAAAATCAGGAGGTCTACTTGAGGTTGTATATTAGAGGAGATCAGCAAACATGGCATACTCCACATCACCTACTTTCAAGATCAACATGCATTGAACATGGCTATATCCCCATTTACACTATTCTCTGAACTTGATGTTGTAACAAAGACATGAAAAGCCTAAAGTAATTAGTACCACCCTTCACAGAGTAAGTTAATCACCAAGGTAAAAGATGGTGTCATATAGCGATTAAGTTTTTAGACTGATCATTGTACTATGATTCCATACAGGTATTTCCTGTTTATAGGAAATATACACTACAATTTAGTTGGATGAAGGGTTAAGAAATATCTTATAGGGACATATACTGTATATGTGATTTTATATATATATATATATATATATATATATATATATATATATATATATAATATGAACACACATTTGATATATAGATTTAAGGTATTTCACTCTATATAGATATATTTTACATGCATATTTACCTCTAAGTAAGTAGCAAAATGGAAAGATTAGAAAAGTAAAAAGGAAAATTAAGCAGACAGTTTTTGTAAAAGCCATGGTCTAGCATAAATATTTGTGAAATCTGGAAAATGCATGTCTGAGAGTTCTTTGTATTTTTCTATATTTTCATAGTTTTCTAAAACATGAAACCTGTCAAAATATGCACATTGGAAAGAGAAGTGGAGAAAACTTAGCAGCCTTCTTTTGACCTGTAATATTTTTTATATTCCTTGGCTGTATTTTGTTTTCTCTTTTGTAAGTTTTCTTAGATTACCTTTTAAATCTTTCTGTAATGAGATATCAATAAAGGCCAGCTTATTTCTGTATAATTAAATATTTTTAAAATAATTCTCCTTCCTCATGCTTTGTAGGAAAGCTAATGGTACCCCTAACACTTCTCTGAGATCTAGGAGGTTGTGGAGGGTACAGTTACCTTTCTCATCCCTCAAAACACCAGGCCTCCAGTGTGTCTGGGACCTCATTTTACTTGCAGTGCTTTTCGTGGGACTCTCTTTTCTGCCAGCTCACATACTGAATTTAGCCTGTTTTTCAGATTATTCTGAGAAAAAAATCATATAATATATATGTAGGGGAAGATTACAGTTATATTCTACCCATCTTCCTTCTAAAAGGTGCAAGATTTCACTATACCTGTTTGGGATGATCTCAGTGCTCATATTTTTCCATTGGTGCCAGATTCTGACCATGTCATTTAATCTTGTTTCTTCTGTAACTTCAGCTCCTCCAAATTGAGTTTCTCCTATATTATTATAAAGAGCCATTAAACAAAATGTTCTCAACTCTATGCTGACATTTGGACCTCCATAAATTTATTAATATTTTTGCTAAAGAATGTTATCATGATTCTGAAGTCTCTGCTCAATGCCCACATTTGGATCTCCATAAACTCAACAATGTGTCTGCCAAACAAAAGAGATTGTGATTCTGAGGTCTCACCTTTCCAGACACAATTACTAGACTCTACTCTTTTTATTCCAAATAGTTGCATGTATTACATGTCTTGCATTATTTTTTTAAAAAACAATTTAGTATTCATTGATTGAGAAACTTTGTTCTGTATCTGATGGTATTGCTCAAGTCACACCTCAGAGCCCTGGAAATGGAAATACCAGAACTCAGATCATAAATATTCTCAGTGGAGTTTGAAGCCAGAAGCAGACTGCATTTGTTTATACTTTGGATCAATAGACCAAGTAATAATCCCTTTACTCCTTCCTGCCCTGATGGTATGAACCTTGCAATAATGCAGCTGTCTTGGCACACTCTTGTACATAACACCCCACTTGTGCTCTGTAAGTTAATCCAGTAAACTGGTTGGTTCACCTAGTTGGACTTTGGTTAAGCACTTTCCTGTGAATCCTAAGGACCCCGATTTGAGGCTCTATTCCCCACATGTAAGCCAGATGCACAAGGTGGCGCATGTAATCTGGAGTTCTTTTGCAGTGGCTGAAGGCCCTGGCGTGCCCATTCTTTCTCCTCTCTCCTTCTCTCTGTCTCTCTCTGTCTCTCTCTCTCTCTCTCTCTCTCTCTCTCTCTCTGTTTCTCTGTCTGTTGCTCCCAAATAATAAATAAATAAGAATAAACAAAAAAATATATAAGAAAGTGTTCATGTGCCCCGTCTCAGGGGACAAGTCAAGGCAAAAGGTTTCCCTTTTCTGAACATTTGCATCTTCAGTCTTATCAGTTGGACCGGGTCTTGGGAATGGACAGATAGATCAGCAGTTAAGATGCTTGGCCAGCAAAGCCTAATAAGTGAGGTTTGATTCCCTAGTACCCATGTAAAGCCCAATGCACAAAGTGGTACATGCATCTGTAGTTTGCTTGCCTCCTTTCTTGCCTGCCTGCTTTCTTTCTTTCTTGTTTTGTTTCAAGGCAGAGTGTCACTTTAGCTCAAACTGACCTGGAACTTACTATGTACAGCTGTGGAGACTTTTGCTCTTTTATTGTACTTCCCTCCCTCCCCTTTGTGTGTGTAGCCAATTGAAATTCCCAGTGGAGATGTGGAACATGGTGGAATTTTTCTTATATTTTTGTTTCCTTTTCAGTGAAACTAGGAGGAAGCGTCACTATGTAATGGTAATGATTGGATACGGAATGTGGGCGGTTTGAGAATAAATAAGTGAAATAATCACTATCAAAAATGAGAGGGAATTAAGGAAATTTAGAATTTCCAGGTTCTTGTAGTTGAAAATATAAACCAAGAGCCTGGCTTGTTGGCTTCTTGTTAGGAGTCACTGAGATGCTATTAGATGACCTGAATGTATTTGTAAAACCATGGTATTAATATAACACATAAACTTGAAAAGAAAACAAACCATTTTGTAGTGAATTGCTAAGCACCTATTCCATGACTTGATATATCCAACCTTACTTCATATGGTCTAATCAAGTGCTCTACATAGAGTTATACCCCAAGAATCATCCACTTTTTATTTTTTTGTGGTAGAGTCTCACTCTGTAGCCCAGGCTTACATCCTACCTCTGCCTCCCAAGTGCTGGGACTAAAGGTGTGTGCCACCATGCCCTGCAACATCAGCCACATTTTTTTTTAAATTTCTAAGAACTCACATGATTCAAACATTGAAGAGAGCTACAAAGATGTAGCTCCCCTCTCTCACTCTGTGCCTATCCATCCTATCTTCCCTATTGTCCCCTAGAGATAAGCATTTGTGTCAGTTTATGACTCTTCCTGAGTGACTGTGATAGTACAAACATGGACCCTTCTAAAAATGACTTTTATTTGTTTATTTGCAAGCAGAGCGCAAAGGAGGGGGATAGAGAGAGAGAGAGAGAGAGACATTGAAAATTGGCATGCCAGGGCCTCCAGGTACTGCATACAAACTCAGGATGCATGTGCCTCTTTGTGCATCTGGCTTATGTGGATACTAGGGAATGGAGCCTAGGTTATTAGGCTTTGCAGGCAAGAATGTTATCTACTGAGCCATCTCATAATCCCAGTTGACCCCCCCTCCTTAAAAGTTTTTATTGACAACTTCCATAATTACAGGCAATAAGCCGTGATGATTCCCTCCTCTCCCTCCCCTACTTTCCCCTTCACAAATCCACTCTCCATCATATCCCCTCCCTCTCTCCATTGGTCTTTCTTTTATTTTGATGTTATCATCTTTTCCTCCTATTATAAGGATCTTGTGAAGGTATTGCCAGGCATTGTGAGGTCATGGATATTGAGGCTAGTTTGTGTCTGAACCAGTGCATTGTAAGCAGTCCTACCCTTCCTTTGGTTCTGACGTTATTTCTACCACCTCTTAGTCAATGATCCCTGAGCCTTGGAAGATATGGTAGAGATATTTCAGTGCTAAATACTCTTGTCAGGATCATCCCAGTGGTCACCACCATCTGAAAAGGGAAGTTTCTCTAACCCAAAGTGAAAGTAGCATTAATATATGGGTATGAACATTAAGTAAAGTGCTTACAGGGCAGTTTGGTGAGCACAGTATATTCATTTAGCCAGCCAAGAGCAGGCATTATACTCCTTGGGCTCATGACCTCCACCTCCCCTACCATAGGCTTTTGATTAGATTTCAGTACCAGGCATGTATTCTGTCCTGTGGAGTGGGCCTCCAGTACAATTACCAGTTGGTTTTGCCCATAACACATATGCCACTATTGCACCTGTGAGGTCATTTGGCCTGCCTGGCCAAACTTGCCACAGTGCCCACTGTTTTCACCACTGATGACTTCTGTCTCCCAGAGGGCTGCATGCAGTGCAACTTTTTCTAGCTTTCAGTTGGCTGTTCTACAGGGAGGAGGTCTTCAGCGTAGCTCCAGCTTGATTTCTCAGTGACCTTGCAACCCAGGCATTTGGAATCTTCACCAATAGGGATTTACCATCTGTTTCAGATGGGAAACCTGTTGTCAATGGCCTGTAATGTTTTGAGGGCCTCAGGGACCCCATGGTCCAACAACTCACTGGAAGGTATCCCATCCATGGCACTGAACTTTTTCTATTAACAGTCTATGACTCTGGGTCTGTTGTTATTCAAAAAAGTAGATTTCCATATAGCTTATTCACAACATCTAAAATTTTGATTAACCCTCCTCCACCTTTCTCATGACCTCACTTATGCCATTGTACCACCCAGTAATCTGTTCATCTATTTACATATATACAGTACCATCCCCTTAAGTCCTCCCCTCTCCTCCCTCTCTTATAGCCCTATCCTAGCTGACTGGCCTCTGCTACTATTTTTTATTCCAACTCATATAAAAGTCCAAAAATTTGTAGCTAGGATCCACATATGAGAGAGAACATGCAGCACGTGGGTTACCTCACTAAGTATGATCCTTTCCAAATCCATCCATTCCCCTGCTAATTTCACAATTTCATTTTTCTTTACCACTGACTAGAACTCCATTGTACAAATGTACCAAATATTTATTATCCACTCATCAGTTGAGGGACATCTAGACAGGTTCCATTTTCTAGCTGCTGTGAATAGAGCAACAATGAACATGGTTGAGCAAATATCTGTCAGGAAGTGAGAAGAGTCCTCTGGATATTTGTCTAAGAGTGCTATAGCTGGATCATATGGCAAATCTATTTTTAGCTGTCTCAAAAGCCTCCACACTGATTTCCACAATTTCTGGACCAGATTACATTCCCACCAATAGTGTGGAAGTGTTACCATTTTTCCACATTCTTGCCAACATTTATTGTCATTTGTTTTCTTGATGACAGCTATTCTGACAGGAGTGAGATGGTATCTCAAAGTAGTTACAGTTTTTCCCTGAGGGTCAATCAAATCTTTATAACATACATAAGCTAGAAAATGACAATGCAAACAATATTGTAACTTGATTTATATATCCAAATATACTACTTTATTCTGTGTGTGTTTTGAGGTATGGTATCACTCTAGCCCAGGATGACCTGGAATTCACTATGTAGTCTCAGGGTGGCCTTGAACTCATGGTAATTCTTTCCCTTTCTGCCTCTCAAATGCTGTGATTAAAGGTGTGCGCCACCACACTTAGCTTAATTCTTTTTTTTTCTAACATTTTTAACAATTCATTTGCAAGCAGAGAGAGATAGAAGATAGAGAATGGGCTTACTAGAGCCTCCAGCCCCTCAAAATAACCCCAAACACATGCACCACCTTGTGCTTCCGGCTTTAAGTGGGTACTGGGGAACCAAACCTGTGTCCTTTGGCTTTCAAGACAAGTAATTTAACCAGTAAACCAGCTCTGAAACCACTGGCTTAATTTCTATTTTATCTGCTAATTCATAATTAAAATATATATGTAATATGGATTACATAATATCCAGGGAACAAAGCTTACATTGTTTGCAAGAACTATTACTTGTTAAGGCTTTGAGAGTGGGTCTTAAGAGGCTCATGTAACAAGATGTCATGTCTCTCTTAAATGCCAGAATCCAGGGAAATGTAGAGAATGTGCTGGATGGTAATGAAGAAGTCACAATAAATTACTATGTGCCTGCACTTGTCAGTACTCACCGGCAAGGGTGTAAGGGTTAGGGTGGGGTTTTACACAGGGTAAAAGTTACAGTTAGGGTTGGGTTAGGAATGGGTGTTGGGGTTGGGGTTGTTGGGGTTGGAGTTAGGGCTTTGGGTTAGGGTTAGAAGTTTGGAGTTAGGGCTTGGATTACAGGGTAGGGTTAGCGGTATGGGTTAGGGTTAGGGGTTAGGGGTTAGGGTTTAGGATAAGGGTTTAGGGTTTAGCAGTTAGGGTAAGGTTTAGGGGATAGGGGTTAGAGTTAGGGGTTAGGGTTAGGGTTTAGGATTAGTGTTTAGGGTTTACGGGTTAGGGTTTAGGGTTTAGGGGTTAGGGTAAGGTTTAGGGGTTAGGGTTAGGGGTTGGGGTTTAGGGGTTAGGGGTTAGGGGTTATGGTTAGGGTTGTTATGGTTAGGTGTTAGGGGTTAGGGTTAGGGAGAGGGGTGAGGATTAGGGTTAGGGACAGGGGTTAGGGGTCAGGGTCAGGGTCAGTCCAAGGGTCAGCATCAGGTTCATCTTTGTGGATTGGATAAATCTGAGCCTTTTTTTTGAAGAGAGAAGATTCTATAACCTAGGGTGAGAGCTTCGCTCTCACCCTAGGTTAGAGAATCAGGAGGTTTTAGGTCCAAAAAATGCAACAAAGACACAGGGAATCCCTGTGTGCTAGGGAAAGGAGGTGCCTGACACACATGTGACTTAAGAGGTCACATCCGCATGGGACATGCAGAGCTTACAGGTGAAGTGAGACACTACCTATGAGTCCTGAGCCCCTTTCTAGCAGGAGGACTGATGTCTGTTTGAGGCAGTAGACACACAGGAGTCTCCCAAGTGCGAAAGGGTGAAGAAAATATGAGTAACGTAAAACCCATGTGCAAGTATGGACATTCTTTATGCCGTTATAGGCCCAGGGCAAAATTGCTGAAGCCAGGCCAGAAAGAATTAGGAGTGTCAGGATCAAAACTTGTCTTCTGAGGGACTGTGTACACATTCGCAGGCTCTTGAGAACCATCGTGACCCAACAATGGATGCAGGTGGAATGAAGGACCAGAAGGGTAAGTATTGGAAAATCGTGGACGTACCCCTCGTTCATTGAGTAACATTCACAGATATCAAGGAGAATACGGTAAGTACGTAACACAGGGTCCACTGGGAATGCAGTTAGAATTTGTTGTGGCTTTACTTGCTCCTCACAATCATGAGAAATGTCCATGCGACATGGAAGAAGAAGAGCAGGCATGACTATGCTTTATGGTGACATTGTAGACGACACTGCAGCCAGCATCTTCAGTTTTCCAAACAGGTTCTTGTATATCACACTGGAATGATATCTTTACTTGCCAGAAAATGATAGCAATGTCTTTGGGTCAAATGGAAGTCATATACATATTTCATTCTAGGGTATCCCTGTTGAAGGACAAACATTTAGGCCTGTTTGTAACTTTGGACCCATCTTGCAGCGTTTTCATCTGATCTCTGATTTTCAATGATCAGAGCAGTTGAGTATCATAAACACAGGGAGCTTGAAGTCATGGCAGGCACCTTTACTGGCAGCAGAGATAAGAGGATGAGCATGACATTGCAGCCACCCTGGGGCTACCTTCTGAATTCCAGGTCAACCGGTACTAGAATTCAAGCCTGGCTGGAAAAAGAAAGGGAAAAGGAAAAAAGCTGTGGGAGGCATGGGTACTGGGAAATACCTTAGCGGTTAGAGCCTTTGAGTCTGAAGCCAAAGGCCTCCTGTTCGAATTCCAGGGACGGACGCAAGCGGGATGCACGCAAGCCCGAAGCACAAGGGGGCGCTCATGTGGGCTAGGGCACCTGATGTGCCCGTTCCCTGTATCTGTCCCTTTCTCTTCTCTATCTCTCTCTTTAGGGTCTCACTCTAGCCCAGGCTGACCTGGAATTCACTATGGAGTCTCAGGGTGGCCTCGAACTCACGGTGATCCTCCTACCTCTGCCTCCCGAGTGCTGGGATTAAAGGCGTGCGCCACCACACCCGGCGTTTTTCACTTTCTCCCATGGTTGTGGAACCCATACCACGCAGGCTTTCTAAGTTGGTTTGGGTAAAAAGCCTTTAACACAATAGGTCTTTAACAACAACAGAATAACA
Organism: Dipus sagitta; assembly: GCA_036346955.1. Taxonomy (NCBI): domain Eukaryota; kingdom Metazoa; phylum Chordata; class Mammalia; order Rodentia; family Dipodidae; genus Dipus; species Dipus sagitta. Next base: position 20,625,584 of record CM070778.1, read on the forward strand.
TCCCCCATCACAATATCCTGATGAGTGCTCAAGTGACCATAAACGACTCTAAGTACTTCTTTCCTTTTGATGGCTATAAAAAATAGCTGATACCAAAACATTTAAAAAATCAGCTGTTTCTTTTCCCAAGTATATCTATAATAAATACTAGTTTGAGGCTAGAGATGGTGAAGACAAAGATTCTTGTAGGAAAGTTTCATGTTTACAGTCATAATTCTATGAACAAAAAAATCTGCATTTTAATGGCCAAGTCAACCTTGCTTTAGTTTTGTTTATACTAAAGTGAAGGGTCTGTAGAAGCTATAGAATTATTGATACTTCTGACAAGTTTAGTGAGGGAGGCTGGAATTAATAAAGGGGTAAAACAAATATTAATCTCAAAATGAAGAAATGCCACTGTTTTTGAATTATCAACACTCAGCTACATCTGCAAAGAATGAAAAAATTCAGAACAGAAAGAAATCAAACTTTCATTTAAAAACCATAGTTTTGCATGCTTTCTACTGATGGCGTTTAAACTTTATACAACTGATTTGCTTACATAAATTACTGCTGGAATTAGGGGGAAAGTACTACATATATCTACAGAAACATCAGAATAATACTCAGATTTGAAGAGGCATAATATTCTTTTTTTTTGTTTGTTTTGGCTTTTCGAGGTAGGGTCTCACTCTGGTCCAGGCTGACCTGGAATTAACTCTGTAGTCTCAGGGTGGCCTTGAACTCATGGCGATCCTCCTACCTCTGCCTCCCTAGTGCTGGGATTAAAGGCGTACACCACCATGCCCGGCTATAATATTCTTTTAACCATAACTTGTTGTTTATATTATCTGTAATTATTAATGTAATAAAATCCTTATGAGCATAATCCTAGTATGTGAAAACTTACAGCAGTTAAATTAGTTCAAATTCATAAGTATTAAGACCCATTATCCCTGAATTTATTGTGTTATCTCACTGTTAGCATGGTTTCATACACTTGAAATCATATCAAAGGAGACATTTTAATCTCAGTCCTCCTTAGTGTATCAGGGGACAATTTAACATCTCAACTACTTTTGCCCATTCTCATTATCTGAGACTGCAAGGTAAGGGAAGTGACTCAGGAGTCAGTAAATTGAAGTAAAATGAATTTTCAGGATATTCTGGTGGCATACAATAGACTGATCTGTCAAAAAATATGTCTCTGGTTGAAATATTTTCCTGGATAAATGCTTGAGACATTTTCAGGCCAGCTGCCAATGAAGTCTGACTGTTCTCTAGTTGTTAGATAACAGTTTGATCTTTTCAATTAGACAGAATTTCTTCATAAATAGGTCTTCTGTTCATATATCTTCTCAAGCACCCATTCAAGTATCTAGGCAGTAAAAGACACTCAAGGATATCTAATCAGAGATGGACAGGAACTTAATAAAGGGTAACTGTGGTCTTAGTAAGGCCGTCCCTTAGTCCCATTACTCAAGTAGCTGTCACCTGGGTGAATCTCTTACACTGTCACTGAAGAATGGACTCTTGCTGCCCTCTACCACTTATGTCTAAAAGGGAATAAGCCACTGGGTGTGAACCTTTTGTTAACTTATGTTAGCCACTGAGATTATATATAGGCATAAGTACTGCTTGACAGGTGGCATCTAGAAAGGAAGTTCTGCCTTAGAGTAAGCACCAAATTGTCCCAGGGCACATTTGAACTCCAACAATATAGTTTATTATTAAAAATTATGTTAAAGGGACTGGAGAATTGGCTCAGCAGTTAACAATTAAGTTAAGCTAGGTATGGTGTGTCACATGTCTGTAAACCAGAAGACAGAGGCAGGAGAAGTTTGAGGCCAGTTTATGCAGAGAGGCCCTGTCTGAAAACCAAGGAGAAAAAAAAAATGAGAGAGAAAAGAAAAAAAAGGATATGTTAAGTGTTAGTCTTACTCTGATATCATATAAGATGTGTTTTACTTTTCAACACTGACATGAGGCAGAAGATAAAAAAAAACTCACAAAAGAAGGTGATCTTCAACATAGAAGCCTATTAAAGACAATTAGCCCCAAGAAAGAACAAAAGTTACAGTCTCAAGCTGGTAGATTTTTGACTATTGTTAAAATATTACCCTTACCCATAGAAAACTTACTGTGTTTGAAATTGCCTTTATTTTTCCATTTAAGTTATTATAGGAAAAAAAAGACAATGCATAATCTGAAATATTCCTAAAGCCTGAACACAACAGCATTTCTGAGCTACTAATCCAAGTTGTTCTAGGTCACCTCAACTGCCACTCGCTCCTTTCCATGTAAATAGCTGATATCAAGGAGGTTAAAAATCCTTCCAGTGTAAGAGAAAAACAATGTTTCACAGTTAAAGAATGTTATTCACTCCTCATAAAACCTAGCAGCACTTCCTTCAACCAGGATGAGCCAATTCGGCTCCACTGACTGGTCAAGAACAAAGGAAAATGTATACAGGTCCAAAACAGGCTCTTTACACAGGGGGACTGTGAGGCTACAAGAAATCCTTTTAACATTAATTATAACCCTGTTTAAGTAGTGTGGGAAACTACCGGAATGTCAATTTCAATCGCAGAAAGGCGGGAACGTGCTGAGTAGGGCTGGGAATAAATGTGCATACTGGCAGGATGGGAATACAGTGGCTGCCAGAAAGGAGAGGGCAAAGATTTGCATGCACAATACCAAACAAAGAGTAGAAGGGCAGTCATAAACAGACCCCCAGAACTGGCAATCGTGACATACACTGCGTAGTCCAAGGTAAAGACTGGTTCAAACTTCTTGTTCAGATGGATGTTATAAAAGAAGGCCCAGATGGATGGAGAGAGGCTCACAGTACCTGCCTGAAAAAACAGGAGTCCAGAAACCAGGTGGCAGCCTGCACTATTGACTAGACACTTGGCCAGTTTGATGTCAGGCACTGAAGACCTGAAGGCTGTGTTACACATTCCAATCAGGGACAGTAGCAAGGCACCCACTGCAATCAAGATGCTGAGGGGCAGGGCAAACTGGAGGACGCGCAGGTCCAGCTGGTCAACGGATGAGTACCAAGTCGTGTCGTACATCAGACAGTCACTGCTTCCATTGTACCGAGCACATTTCACCCACAGGCCAGTGTAAACAGTCAGGTTCTTCTCGTTTCTGTTGAATGTGATCAGTCGTAATTTTCTCCAATTGGGAAGCAGAGTACCCGCAAAGAGGCCTGCTACGGAGGCAATTCCACACAGAAAGGAAAGGACAGTGGCTGCGTGGACATCCCGACAGCCCATTCATATTTAAAGAAGTAAAATACTTTCTTTTTGCCTTGGGTGGGTGGGGGGGGTGGGGGATGAAAATGTGCTCAACACAGGTTTCTGAAGAGAGAGGGCCTCCTTGGCCAGCACCTGTCATGTGTACTTAGGAATTTTATTCTGATAGAAGGTAAGCAAATCAATTCCTATTCAAAACAAGTCAAGAAGGAATTAAAGAACCTATGTGAGTGGCATTCAACACAGAAGCAAGAGTCCTACCGCCTCTGTCATTGGGTGGAAAGAAAACACCACTCCTTAGAAGTCCTGGAGTTGTCAGCCTCTTTCTCAAGAAACCTGGACCAGCATACATGCACGTTACAGAAAGCTGACACCTCATCATCACGAGTGACAAGGGTAAGCGAGCAGTCCACGGATGTGGACTCAGATGTTCTCGACGATTTTCAAATCTCTGAATGTTTGATATGTGATGCAGGTTCTCCTAGTCTATCAGCTGGCTTGGCACTGGTGGAGGCCCTCCTCCTTCAGTCAATTAAAGGATACTTTCTGGAGCTTGTCCGTCATGTGTCCACTGCGAGTGCCCACAGGCAGGCCTCGGGGCTACGGGGTGCGGAACACCAGGCTTCTGTTGCTCGCCTACCTGGCTTACCTGGCGCTGGGCACCAGGGTGTTCTGGGCGCTGGAGGCCAGTCCACTCTGCGTGCCAGCCGCAGCCTTCAGCGCGACAAGTGGGAACTCCTGCAGAACTTCACGTGTCTGGACGGCCCTGCGCTGGACCTGCTGATCTGGGTCAGGCGATGGAGGGGTGGGCAAGGGGGCACACGGGGGTGAAGGATGCCCTGTGGTCTGGGACCCGAAAGCGCCACCGCCCGGAGTGTTTAAACCCATAGAGAGGTAGAGAGGGACAGACACAGGGCACGACAGTGCTGCGTGTGGTTTGGGGTGAGAGGACCACGGACCTGTCTCTCTTGCTGCGCAGCCAAGGGCTGAGGCCACACAGCCCAGTAGAGGCCGCTTTCCTGGAGACCTGAGCACGTGACTTTCCTGGCCTTCCCAGCCAGGCTCCAGTCTCAGGATCTTCTCTCCAAGCCCTGTCTGCTCCACTCCCAGCTCACTTCCTTCCCCAGTTCTCCCAGGGGCTCCAGCCATGCTCAGGAATGACTTTTCCTCTGACTCCGTGGCATGCGCGTGCAACACGTGGAATTCTTCAAGGTCAAGAGCAAGCCGCTGGGCTCTTGGCCATGCTGCTCCACCCGCTCTACCATTGGCCCCCCTGTATCTGCACACGCCTGTAGTCCTGGGGGTGCCTCCCTCACTGTCCATACTGAATGCTGCGGCCAGGGACGTCTGCACATCTTCTCTTGTCCTCCTGGCCACATGACGCTGGGATGCAAGCCGGGTCCTCTTCATCACATCCTCGCAGGAGATCGCCCCTGGCAACCCTGCGAGCCACCCGCCGCCATGGCGCCTGCCTCCACTTTGCTTAGCGATCTAGGATGAGGCCTGTCACACTCCAGCCCCAGCGAGGGAGAGCCAGTCACGGTCTGGCTTCCAACTCCCTCTCAGTTTATTTCTTTTTTTAAAAAAAAAATTTAAATTGTATTTATTTATTTATTTATTTGAGACAGAGAGAGAAAAAAAATAGGCAGGGGGAGAGAGAGAATGGGCATGCCAGGGCCTCCAGTCACTGCAAACACACTCCAGATGCATGCACCCCTTGTGCATCTGGCTTACGTGGATCCTGGGGAATCGAACATGGGTCCTTTGGCTTTGTAGGCAAACACCTTAACCACTAAGCCATTTCCCCAGCCCCTCAGTTTCTTTCTTTTGTTTGTTTTGCCTTTGTTTTTCAAGGTAGGGTCACATTCTAGCCCAGACTGACCTGGAACTCAGTAGCTCCAGGCTGGCCTCAAACTCACAGAGATCCTGATACCTCTGCCTCCCAAGTGCTGGGACTAAAGATGTACACCACCTATCAATTTCTTTCTTTCTTTCTTTTTTGGGGGAGGGGGTTCAAGGTAGGGTCTCACTCTAGCCCAGGCTGACCTGGAATTTACTATGTCGTCTTTTGGGTGGCCTCAACCTCACGGCGATCCTCCTATCTCTGCCTTCCAAGTGCTGGGATTAAAGGCGTGCGCCACCATGCCCGGCACCTATCAGTTTCTTGATTCTTTGCCTTCGGACAGTCTTACCTTCAACCTCTGCTGCTGTTGTCCTATCTACCCAAATGGATTTCCATTTGAGAGGACCCTCAGGAAAAGACCTGATAAAAAGCCTCCTCCTCCGTGAAGCCTCCCACCCTGCCTCCATCTTTCCTGGCAGCCCAGCATGATGTCTCTAACAATGGGATGACAGCAACTGCCAACACTAGCCATGGCCAGGTGCTTTTCTAAGTCTCCATAGCAAATACCTCCTTCGGCCCTCACAGCAACTTATGAAATAAGCATCATTAGCATTCTCATTCCACAGATGAGGAAACTGAGGCATGGAGAAGTCAAGGGACTGGTCCAGGATGATGTACCTACATGGCCTCCTGAGTGCCCAAAGCAACATAGATGGTGCTATGTTGGAGTTAATGTAATCGAGCTCGGTCCCATTGAGACATGAGGTCATAGCTATTTCATTATCTAGCCCCCTTAAGTGTCACATGCCATGCCCAATCTAGTGTGTTCTGAAAGAGTCGGGCTGCACAGGACAGAAAGTGAGGTATGTGAGGCCTGTGAGGTATGACAGGACCCACTCTGACTTGGCTTTGGGGTGAGAAGGGGAAGGATTGTCCCTCTGATCCCTGTTCCTGATTGGGGGGTGTGAGGGAGAGCTGTTTAGTAGGATGGGGAGAGGCACCTTGCCATGAATAGACTGAGAGTCAAAAGTGAGGAGTTAGCCGGGCGTGGTGGCGCACGCCTTTAATCCCAGCACTCGGGAGGCAGAGGTAGGAGGATCACCGTGAGTTCGAGGCCACCCTGAGACTCCATAGTGAATTCCAGGTCAGCCTGGGCTAGAGTGAGACCCTACCTCAAAAAACCAAAAAAAAAAAAAAAAATTGAGGAGTTGCCAGGTGTGGTGGTGCACGCCTTTAATCCCAGCACTCAGGAGGCAGAGGTAGGAGGATCGCCATGAGGTTGAGGCCACCCAAAAGACTACATAGTGAATTCCAGGTAAGCCTAGGCTAGCGTGAGACCTTACCTTGAAAAAAAAAAAACACAGAAGAAGAAGTTTATTAGGGTAACTTATAGGAGTACAAATAAGCATGGGTAACTGATTAAAAGGCATTCCTACAAAAGCCTGCCCCAGCACTGGTGATCATTCAGAAAAGCTGTGTCCCTGGAGCTTTCTGCACGCCTTGCAGGCAACTCCACCAAAGAGTGTCCTCTCCCCCAGCAATGGGGAGGTGTTGGGAGCTGCAGCTTCTCTGAGACCTTGGGGACTGCAGCTGGTCTTTGACCTCTTGACACAGAGGCAATTAACTTAGGGTCTTGTTGAAACAGGCACCGGGCATAGAGGCCTTATCGTACGGCCTTGGAGAAGTGGGCGCCAGACACAGAGGCATAAATTATTATACGACCCTGGTGAAGCTGACTTTAGGCACGTAGGCATTGCTGAAAGAAGTTTTCTTTTCTGTATATAAGCTTGTGTTTGACTGAATAAACCTGAGCCTTGATCAGAACCTGTCTTGGCTCCATTCCTTGTGTTCTTGTCTCAGATTCATTCCCACTCCCTCCTTCGAGGTCTGTTTAGACTTGTGCTGCAGGCCGGCACATAGTGGCGCCCGGAACATGGACTTTGAATACAAGGGAACTCAGTGAGGAATGCCAACATCAACTCAGGATCCGTGGAAGAAGTAAAGATTAAAAAGAAGACTGTAGTCGCCCGCTCAGTCTTCTGGAATAAGGTAAGTTGGCGCAATTATGGGACAAGCAAAGAGTAAAAAGGAGCTAATTGCTGTAGTAAGAGATATTTTAAGGCACAAGGAATTGGGATTGCATCAAGTTCTTTAAGCAAATTTTTTAATTTTGTTAATAAAAGGAGCCCTTGGTTTATAGAGCAGGGAAATGTTGATTCAGATGCTTGGGATAAGGTAGGGAAAGAATTAAATGTCTGAACTAATTTTTGTGTGTGTGTGTATGTGTTTATGTGTGCTCATTGTGCTTGCTAGTCGTGTCGTGTTTGTGACTGTTTGTGACTAAAGAGATGAGATAAACACAGGTGACACCCCTTTCTCTTCTAGAATCAATTTGCTGTAATTTTTTAATAGCCTTATAAAAAAGATGGTTAATAATGTGGTGAGATGAATTGATTGAAGGAACTGGAAAGAAATTTTTCAATGTTGGGACATAGAATGCTCATTAAAAAATGCTTTTGAGTGGTACTTAGATCAGAATGTTAAAGTATGTAAATAAAGGTGTGCGGATGTTAAAAAAAAAAGAGAGAGAAAGAAAGAAAGAAAGAAAGGAAAAAAGAAAGAAATATTCAGGCTAAACCTAAACACCATGCCTAAAGTTAGAGGTTTTTAAACTAAATATGTTGGGATAGCTTGCTTAAGCTTTATCAAATTTAATTCATGAGTAAAACATAAAATTGTTTTATGTTAATAAAAATTTCTGTGATACATGAAATCAATAGCTATCAAGTTTAAGCCAAAATCATTGGTTGTCAAATAATGTTTTTTCTTTCAAAAAGATTTATCAAGGGTTATATTAATATTTAGCTAGCTGTTTTGGCTCAGAAAAGACCAGATTCTACTCTATTGTATGTAAAGTAACTGTCTCAATTTTGGCATCTTAATGTCCTGTTACTTGAAAATCTATAGGCAAAGCTTGTTTATCAGGAGGAGAATATTTAATTTGGAAAGTAGAATTCTATATGTTATGCAAAAAGACTGCAATGTTAAATCAACAGGTAGGGAATGGTAACTGGAATGTTGATATGCTTACTGGGGAAGGAAACTATGCTGGAAATGACAATCAAATTGTATATCCCCGAGCTGTTTATCAACAAATAGCCACAGCAGCTCGTAAAGCGTGGTTTACTCTTCCTTCAAAAGGAGAAGCTGTGGGGGAGAATTTAACTAAGATTATACAGGGTCCTGATGAGAATTATGCTGATTTTGTTGATAGATTGATAAAAACAGCAGGGAGAGTATTTGGAGATGCTGGTGCTGGTATGGACTTTGTAAAACAGCTTGCTTATGAAAACGCAAATAGTGCTTGCAAAGCAGCTATACGGCCTTATAGAAGGAAAGTTGATCTACAAGGATATATTAGATTATGTGCTGATATTGGCCCTAGCTATACGCAGGGGATAGCCATGGCTGCAGCGTTACAAGGAATTCCTTTTCAAATGGCCGCCACTGCAGCAAGATCTGACAAGTGCTTTTCTTGTGGAAAATTAGGACATATGAAAAAAGATTGTCCAATTAAAAAAAAAATGGAAATCCCAATAATCCAGCTTTCGGTCTTTGCCCAAGGTGCAGAAGAGGAAAACACTGGACAAAGGAATGTAGATCTCAAACAGATAGAGATGGCAACCCTATTGTCCAGCAGCAGGGAAACGGGAGGAGGGGCCAACCCCAGGCCCCGCAAAGACAAGTTTATGGGGCAATTCAGTTCGTTCCTCAAACAGCCAGTTACAGCCAGTCTCCCAACTTCTCCGAGCCACCCCAGGGAGTGCCGGACTCGACCTCAGTTCCTCCACCTACACAGTATTGACTCCAGAAATGGAACTTCAAGCATTACCTACCGGAGTATGTGGCCCACTGCCAAAGGACAATGTAGGCTTAATTTTGGAAAGAAGTAGCAATACTATGCAGGGATTACAAATAGCACCTGGAGTTATTGATGCAGATTTCACAGGAGAACTTAAAATTATGGTGTCTTCTCCAAAAACAATCTTTACAATATTGCCTGGTCAGAGAATAGCTCAATTGTTGCTCCTCCCTATGATAAGAACTGGAAGGGTTGCTAATGTTCAGGGTCGAGGGACTCAAGGATTTGGTTCATCAGATGCTTACTGGGTTCAACCTATCAGTAAGGAACGTCCAAAATTAACTTTAAAATTAAATGGGAAGCATTTTGAAGGGTTAATAGACACTGGAGCTGATGTTACTATTTTGTCTGGTAATCATTGGCCTGCTTCTTGGCCTAAGCATCCTACAGGGACTGAATTGAGAGGTATTGGACAATCCTCTTGTCCTGAGCAGAGTGCTGCAGAATTACTTTGGGAAGATAAGGAAGGAAATACTGGGTATTGTAAACCTTACATTATAGACAGTTTGCCTTTAAACCTGTGGGGAAGAGATGTTTTAAGTCAGATGAAATTGTTAATGTGTAGTCCTAATGAAATTGTTACTGCTCAAATGCTTAAACAGGGTTACTTGCCTGGTAAAGGATTAGGAAAATGGGGACAAGGTGACTCATTACCTATTCAAGTAGCTTCTAATACAAATCATCAAGGGCTGGGGTATTTCCCCTAGTGGCCACTGGTCAGGCCGTGCCACCCCACGCAGAGCCTATTTGCTGGAAAACTGATGATCCTGTATGGGTGGATCAGTGGCCTTTGACATGGGAAAAACTGGTAGCTGCTCAAACGTTAGTTCAAGAGCAATTAGAGGCAGGGCATATAGAGGAATCATCTTCACCCTGGAATACACCAATTTTTGTCATTAAAAAGAAATCAGGAAAGTGGCGATTACTACAAGATCTGAGAGCTGTGAATGTTACTATGCATTTAATGGGAGCATTGCAACCTGGTCTGCCTAGTCCTGTAGCTATTCCAGCTGACTTTTCTAAAATGATTATTGACTTAAAAGATTGCTTTTTTACTATACCTTTACATCCACGAGATTGTTGCCGTTTTGCTTTTAGTGTTCCTTCTAGTAACTCTAAGGAACCTATGAAAAGATATCAATGGAAAGTTCTCCCTCAGGGTATGGCTAATAGTCCAACTTTATGTCAGAAATTTGTGGCTAAGGCTTTAGCTTCTACAAGAAGCAAATTTCCTCAAATATATATTATTCATTATATGGATGATATTTTACTAGCTGGAAAGGAAAAGACAGATGTTTTGACTTGTTTTTCTTACATGGAACAACAGCTCACTATGTGGGGATTAAAAATTGCACCTGAAAAGGTACAAGAAGATTCCCCTTTTCCTTATCTTGGGTTTTATTTATATCCAAAACAAATTAAACCACAGAAAGTTACTCTTAAAACACAGAACCTTACCACTTTAAGTGATTTTCAAAAATTGCTAGGAGATATTAATTGGATTAGGCCTTATTTAAAACTTACTACTCATAAATTAAAACCTTTATTTAATATACTACAGGGGGACTCTAATCCTTCTTCTTTTCGTTCTCTTACACCTGAAGCTTCTAAAGCATTAATTACAGTACAAAAGGCTATAGAAGAACAATTTATCACTTATATTGACTATAGTAAAGAGTTGTGGTTACTTGTATTTCCCACCCCATATACTCCAACAGGATTGTTGTGGCAAGGAGCCCCTATACTATGGGTGCATCTTGCATCTTCCCCTCCAAGAACTGTCACTCCTTATTATGATGATGTTGCTAAAGTAGTGATGGAAGGAAGGGCTAATTCTATTAAATATTTTGGAATAGAACCACAGGTTATCTGTCAGCCTTATAATTCAAAACAGGTTTCTTGGCTTTTTGCTTTTTCAGATACTTGGGCATTATCCATGGCAGGTTTTGCAGGAAGCATTGATAATCATTACCCTAAACATAAATTGATTCAGTTCTTCATGCAACATCAAGTCATTTTTCCTTGCAATACACAATTTTCTCCTATCAAGGAGGCTATGTTGGCTTTTACAGATGGATCTTCTTCTGGCCTAGCTGCTTATTCTTTAAATGGACAAACATATACTTTTAATACTCCTTATAAATCTGCACAGTTTGTAGAACTGGCAGCCTTTAAAGCTTTATTACAACATACTGCTACTATATCTGTTAATATTTACACTGATAGCCAATATATTGTCCGCTCAGTTCCTTATTTAGAAACCTGTAGTAGAATAAGTCCTTCTTCTACTGTTTACAATTTGTTTGCACAGGTTCAACTTTTGATTCTCCAGCGCTCAGCCCCTTTCTATGTAGGACACCTTTGTGCTCATTCTGGCCTCCCCGGACCCTTAGCTCAGGGAAATGCTATTACAGATGAGGCTACTAGAATTTTTTCTGTGGAAGAAGCTATTAATGCTCATAAGCTTCATCATCTTAATGCTAATACTCTACGTCTTAAATATAAAATTACACGTGAACAAGCACGACAGATTGTTAAAAATTGTCAACAATGTCTCACATTTTTACCTGTGCCACACCATGGTGTCAATCCTCGAGGTTTGACTCCTGGCCATTTATGGCAAATGGATATAACTCATGTTCCTGAGTTTGGAAAAATGAAATTTGTACATGTTTCTATTGACACTTATTCTGGTTTCATTTGTGCTTCTGCTCAAACGGGAGAAGCTACTAAACATGTTATTGCTCATTGTCTTCATTCTTTTAATATTCTAGGAGTACCTAAACAACTGAAAACAGATAATGGTCCAGGATATACAAGTGCAGGATTTAAGCACTTTTGTTCTTCTTTTAATATTGAACATGTTACTGGAATTCCTTATAACCTCCAAGGGCAAGGTATCATTGAATGAGCAAATAGAACATTAAAAATCTGGTTACAAAAAACAAAAAAGGGGGAAATGACACAGGGATCAGTAACAAAATGGCTAAATCATACTTTATTTATTTTAAATTTCTTACTTTTGGAAGCAAAAGGGTTTTCTGCTGCTGACCGTTTTTGGCATGCACAAACCAAAACTAATTATGCTAAAGTAATGTGGAAAGATCCATTGACTAACAAATGGAGTGGACCCGACCCTGTATGGGGACGAGGATCTGTTTGTATTTTTTCACAGAAAGAAAATGGAGCCAGATGGTTGCCAGAACGCTTGGTCCGGTATGCAGGCCATGAGATTGAACAAGAGGACACTGCTGATCCTGATAATATGGTGTCATCTACATCTTGCTTACAGTGAAGTCTAATGGACTGTCCTCAGGACTTTGGTGGTCAGACAATGGACATCAGCAAACTTACATGTGGAAAATTGCTGCTGCTATGGGAGGTATCAAGGTTACATCTGACAGCAATAATCCAAATAGTCTTCCAAAGGGAACTGATATGGCTTGTGTTACACCACCTTATGCCCTGATGTTAGGAAATATAAATATTACTTGACATCATGGGTCTGAAGGAATATTTAATGTTACCTGTGATAATTGTAGTCTGTCCAATTGTATTTCTCATGATTCTAAAACTGTAATGATTGTTAAACAACCTGCATTTGTTATGATTCCTGTAAATCTTTCTAAGCCTTGGTATTCTGACAAGGGTATTCACATACTAGAGGAGGTTAAAAATAGTTTAAGTAGACAAAAGAGAGTTATAGGTTTAATTATTGCTGGGATTGCTGCATTTATTACATTGTTAGCTTCTATTACTACTGCTGCTGTTGCTCTTACACAAGAAGTTCATACTGCACACTTTGTTAATAATCTAGCTAAAAACGTTTCTGTTGCTCTGGGAACTCAAGTAACCATAGATAAAAAGTTAGAAGAAAAAATAAATACTTTGTTTGATGTAGTGACATATTTAGGAGAGCAAATTCAAGGATTGAAGATTAGAGCTCGATTGGAATGCCATGCAAATCACCAATGGATCTGCATCACTTCTAAAACTTACAATGCTAGTTATGAAGATTGGGTAAAGGTCAAGATGCATTTAGAAGGAATTTGGCACCATGATAACATTTCGTTAGATTTGGTTAGTTTACATTCAGAAATTCTAGCTATACAGAAGAGTCATCTTGATTTTGATGCCACTAAGGCTGCTAATGATTTAATTGCTGCAATTAAGTCTGTGTTGCCTGGCTGGGACTCTCTGAGTTCCTGGGTAGGCAGCTTTGCACCTGTGGGAGTTTGCCTTCTGCTTCTCTTATGCCTATTGCCTATTTTCTTCAAGTGTCTAATGAGGTCTATTGTAAATGTTCGCGCAGAGGTCCGAGCTATGCACTATAGAACACGTCCTTGGCTCCCTCAGACTTTATCCTAATTCTCCCTGAATTTTATCCGGCTGGTAGCCAGAGATGGGTAAGATCGGGGGAGGAGACATCCAACCTAAGACAGGGCACGTATTGAAGGATAATACGTTTGTCCAATGACGGGTAAGGATGTTCTTCTGCCTCTGACAACCTAAGACAGGCACAGTCGCTTCTTTTAATAAATAAAGAAGGGGGAGATGTTGGGAGCTGCAGCTTCTCTGAGACCTTGGGGACTGCAGCTGGTCTTTGACCTCTTGACACAGAGGCAATTAACTTAGGGTCTTGTTGAAACAGGCACCGGGCATAGAGGCCTTATCGTACGGCCTTGGAGAAGTGGGCGCCAGACACAGAGGCATAAATTATTATACGACCCTGGTGAAGCTGACTTTAGGCACGTAGGCATTGCTGAAAGAAGTTTTCTTTTCTGTATATAAGCTTGTGTTTGACTGAATAAACCTGAGCCTTGATCAGAACCTGTCTTGGCTCCATTCCTTGTGTTCTTGTCTCAGATTCATTCCCACTCCCTCCTTCGAGGTCTGTTTCGACTTGTTCTGCAGGCCGGCACAGGGAGGGGCTTTGTGAGGAAATGCTTACACTGTACATGAGTGTGCGTGTGTGTGTGTGTGTGTGTGTGTGTGTGTGTGTGTGTAGACTGCAAAGATCCAGACCTTCACAGAGCCTGTGGGTTACTCCAGCCTGTCCCCCCTCAGGACATCATCCAAGCGTACAAAGACGGGGCCCACCTCCTGGGCAACACCACCAGCATGGGGCGCTGGGAGTTCGTTGGCTCCTTCTTCTTTTCTGTGTCTACCATCACCACCATCGGTAACGGTGGCGTAGGGGCTAGCTGGGGAGGCTGGGGAGGTGAACCTCTCCTTGAGGAGCAGTGGGGGACAGTGATATTTGGGAGGGATGTCTAGGACAACACACCTGCAAAGCAGTGGGCCCCACCTGCCCGTGAGCAGCAGCTCTGACCTTGGGACCCAGGACTTGTTTTCCACGTTTCAGTCGATGCCCCGGTGGGGGGGGGGTGGCAGATAGATGCATGTTGAAATTTGGGAAGTGCTGCTGTAGGAGACTTTGGTCTCACTCAGCCTTTGGGGGAGACAAGGTTCTCCTGATGATCAAGAGGGATGCCTCGGAGTGCTATTAAGTACCCTGGACTTTCTGGAAGGGCCCATCCAACATTGCCCTGAGATGGGGCAAGGAGGTGAGGGCAGGTTAGGAAGAAGGAAGTGGCAGGAATGTCGAGGAAAAGCTTTGGGACCTCTGTGCTCAACAGCAGGAAGGTGGCCATTCCACACAGCCCTTCCTCCAGCAGACGGGGCGCCCCATCCCAGAGGTCTCCCAGCTTCCTGGCACCCTCATTCTCCACTCAATATTCTCTAAACCCATTCCTCCCTCACACACTGGGGCACCTAGTGAGACCAGCCACCAACCTAGATGAGGACACCTGGAGGCTGTTGACAAATGCCTCGACCTCAGTAAGTTCCTGTATGACCCAGGATTCGCCACCAGGTGGCAGGCTCATACCACCCATGATTCGGGCTCCAGCCTGCAAGCTCCACCACCAGCCTCCCAGCTTGGTCCTTCCTAGGGAGGGCAAGGCCGGAGTGCCTGGGGGAGACTTTCTGTCTAGCTTTAAGCCAACCACTGCTTGCTTCTTCGAAGCTGATCTCAGGGTGGCTCCAGAGAGCTCGGGCGATCCGCGAGACAAGCATTAGTGTGAAGTACCCAGAAAGTCCCTGAGCCTCCAGAAGGACCAAACACCAGGGTGGCACAATCCTTCATCTTCAATTCCCAGGGGCTGGTGGGAAGTCTGGCTTATGGTGCGCACTCAACAATTGTTGCACGTCTAGGAAGTCTCCTAAATACGCGTTCAACCAGCAGGTACCTCGGTGCACACTCACCATGGGCTGAGCCTTTTTGAAGGGGTAACGGGGTGGAGGGTTGGATCTCTGAATCCCACACCTCCACACCCTCAGTGACTCAGGCCCACCGATTCAGAATTCCATCTCTATCTTGCCTTCCCGGTCTGGTCCTTGGTGCTCGGTTCTGATCTAAGCCATCTTGGCCAGCTCTGCCAGTGAGAAAGGCACAAGAAGGGGACCTACTCCAGCCCCATACAAAGTTCAGGAGATGCCCGAGGTCTCCATCAAGATCACATTTTGCCCTTGTCCTTGTTCTCCAAGGAGAGGTCGGATACTGGTATTACAATGAGGAAACTGAGGCACAGAATTGTCTGACTTCCCCAGGGTCAGGGGAGACCTGAAGTGGGAAGCTATCTCACTCTCCCTGATCCCGCCGAGCCCTGGGGAGCTGATAAAATAGGGGGAGCCTTCCATACAGGCTGCACAGTAGGGTTGCTTGGGATTCTGTGGTCCTGGATCCACATGCACGGGCTGGGGAGGGTAAGGAAGGGAAGGGACGGCCCACCTACAACTCTGGCAGTGGGTCCTCCCAGGGTCTCAGGGTCTATGGGCACTGAGGGACTTCCCACCCATGCCCACCCCAAGGTTCATCCAAGCTCCCTAGAGCCTGCAGCTCCACTTCTAAGAAGTAGTGGCTGGCCTAAAAGCTAGACAGCGATGCCTCCAAGAACTCTCGCCCTGCCCTCTCTAGGGAGGACAAGGACAAGAGACTGATGATGGAGCCAGAGGCCGGAACCTGAGTCGCCAGCGGGCAGGGTGGCTGCCTTCCAGCCACCCTGTTACTAGGGACAGGTCACTTTATAAGAACTGTGATTCTCCAAGGCCCAGAACAACAGGCTGGGACAGGTGCTCAAGTCCTTTCTGGGTCAGTAGGACAAGCCTGAGCTCAGAAATCCCTGATCACCTGTGAACTCTACCCCTACTGTCTTGTTGGCATGTCCATCTATCCCCCATGCACTCAGTAAATAAATTGATTGCCCAGTGTAGGTAGCCCCAGGTTCTGGGTGCTGAGAACCCAATGCTGACCAGGACTAGCAAGTCCCTGTCCTGGGGGGGGGGGGCTGACATGCTACATGAGGGACACAGTAGAAAACAGATGCATAGTACTGGAGGTGCAGGTGCTTAGACAACAGGAACTCTAATTTGGAGTGGCCTCATAGAAATGGGGAGCTAGGTGTTCATTGAAGGACATGCTGATACAGTAATGATGAAGCAGAGCACCCCCCCCAAAAAAAAGAAGGGAGAGGGCTGTATAGATACTGAGGAAAGAACTTTCTAAATACAAAGGCCCTGTTGCAGTTACTGTCTTGTTGCTGGGACAAAACACCTGATCAAAAACAGCTGATGGGCCGGGCATGGTGGCGCACGCCCTTAATCCCAGCACTTGGGGTGCAGAGAGGTAGGAGGATCACTGTGAGTTCAAGGCCAGCCTGAGACTCCATAATGAATTCCAGAACAGCCTGGGCTAGAGCAAGACCCTACCTTGAAAAAAATAAAACAAATAAACAATTTTTTTAAAAAAAACAGCTCATGGGAGGAAAGGGTTTTTTCAGGCTTTCAGTGACTAGGGGAAACTTTGTCATGTCGGGGAAAGCATGGCACGAACAGAAGCTGTCACATGTCTGGAGGGGGGTGGTTCGGGGCTTGGAGCTAGGCTGAGAAACCTCAAGGTCTGCCCCTAGTGGCACGCCTCCTCCAGCAAGGCTCCACCTCCCAAATGGCCACCAGCTGGGGCTTGCAGTCAGGGTTCGAGGGTTCATCAGAAATACGTGAGGCTGTGGGGGACATTTCACATCCACCCACCGTAGGCCCTGAGCTCAAGAGTGTGACTGGTGTGTCTGGGGAGTACTATGCAGATTGAGGTGTCTGGGGAGAGTTGGAAACTGGGTCTTCATGTAGAGAGAGTGGGAGAGAGAGCCCCAAGGACGGCAATCTCAGAGGGCCCTGGAGCCCCTTGAAGGACGTTCAGGGCCCCTCACCAAGTTAAGAGGTGATGGATGACATGATGGGGCCGGAGGTGACTCAGCTGGGACTGTGGCCACCCAGAGGTCGCCAGGCAGATGAAGACTCCATTGATGTCCACCGATCTTGCTGACCAGAGGGATGACTGTGTGTCAGGAGAGGGCGGGGGTCTTCCCAGAGCTGGAAGCTCCCCCAGAGACGTGAATAGGAAGGACTGGAGGCCAGAGCCTTGGGACTTGAAGGACCCACAGCTGGAGTAGAGGGGGTAGAAGGGGGTTGGGGGAGTGGAAGCCCAGAGGCCAACAGGAAGAGAGGGAATCCAAAAAAGACCAAGAGGGCAGGGGACAGGGGGGGGGGGTTCCTGAGGAAGAGACTGCTAGCTCTTGGCCCCTGTACAAAGATGTTAACAATCCATCATTCGCCCGCCCATCGCTCAGCCAGCGGGGGCTCGCTCAGCTGCGTTCCCACCTCCAGCAGGTCCCCATTGCCTCGCGACAGCTGTATGTCAGCACCCTGTTTTACAGCTGAGGAAACAGACGCCGGGGAGTCCCCAAGGCCTCCTGCCTGCAATGAGAAGGTGCTGGGGTGAGGCAGGGGAAAAATGGAACCCCTCCCCTTATGCAAAGGCCCAGCTCTGGCCTCCCTCTTCCCGTCACAGGAGGACCCCCGTGCCCGCTGCACAGGTAAATGCACTGAGAGCTAGATACCCACCAGCTGCTGGCATCTAGAGATCATACAGAGCGAAGGCCAGGAAGGGGTGATGGGAAGATGGGTCTCCCCTAAGTATCTCTCCCTCCCGCCCGCCTCAGGTTACAGCAACCTGAGCCCCCAAACCATGGCAGCCCGTCTCTTCTGCATCTTCTTTGCTCTCGTGGGGATCCCTCTGAACCTTGTGGTACTCAACTGGCTGGGCCACCTCATGCAGCGTGGGGTACACGGCTGCGCCCACAGGCTGGGGGGGCAGCTGGCAGGTGAGGGGCGAGTCGCTTCCAGAAGGGAGGGACTACGGTGGGCATGGGATGCATGACCAGCAAGCGGGAGGGGGGGATGTCACCACAGCCCCTTTCTTCTGGAATGGGATCTCTGTCAGTAGAAGGGTGCTTACGGTGGGTCAAGGTGGGACCTGGCGGATAAGAGGTACCAAAGTTACTATGGGCTCACAGCAGGGGGGGAGTCCAAAGCCAGTGGACCTGGGGCACCGCTTTCTTACTGCCTCCAGCTCAGTACCCCACCCCCCCGAGTATCTGTCCCACAGCTGCTGAGCTCCAAGCAGTGCCCCCCAGGTGGACTCCGTGCCCCCCCCCAGGACCCGGCGCGGGCGCGATGGCTGGCGGGCTCCGTGGCAGTGTCCTCAGGTCTCCTGCTCTTCCTGCTGCTGCCCCCGCTGCTCTTCTCACACGTCGAGGGCTGGACTTACATGGAGAGTTTTTACTTCGCCTTCATCACCCTCAGCACCGTGGGCTTCAGTGACTACGTGATCGGTGAGAGTCGTGGCCGTGGCCAGTGGCATGGGGGAGGCTGCCTGGGCACCCACAGTGGGTATCGGCTGGGTACCTCAAGCCAGGATGCGCAGGATGTGGCCTGAGTTGGTTGTGCCCTTTTGTTGTTGTTTTGTTTGGTTTTTTGAGGTAGGGTCTCAGTCTAGCCCAGGCTGACCTGGAATTCACTGTAGAGTCTCAGGGTGGCCTCGAACTCATGGCGATCTTCCTACCTCTGCCTCCCTAGTGCTGGGATTAAAGACGTGCGCCATCACGCCCGGCTGGCTGTGCCCTTTTTTGAGCTAAGGCCTCTCCTGTCCACGTGGCCATCGCAGAGCCTTGCAAGGACAAGCAGCCCCCAGCCTTCCTGCATCCATCACCTTCCAGTGCCCTATGGAACACATCAGCCAAGGGGGTCAGGGGGTCAGGGGACTCTTGCAACCCTTGTCTCCCCTTGTCCCCAGTGGGCGGCGGTGGGGGGGAACTATCCAAGCTTTGAGCTGATAAAGAGGGCCCAAACTAGGGTTCAATCAGTGGCCACTGCCCACCACAGACCACACATGCACCCCAGAGGCCCCCCTGGCCTTGAAGAAGACAGCAAAGGCAGAGGCCCACTAGGCGGCAGCAGAGCGACAGTTCCTGCAGCCTCGGGGGTGGCTGGCCCAGCCAATTTAGGTATGCCCTCTCTTGCTCACCCTTGAAGATTCAAACACCCAACAGGAGCCATAGCCACGGGGAACTCCACCACCACGCTGGCCTCGGGAGGGGCTCCACACTCTCCCACAGACCTGCAGCTTAGAGCGAGGATGAGGGCCACCCTATATTTCTTTGTGACAGCCCCCAGCCTGGAGATGAGGCTCTGCTAAGGTGACAAGCCACTCACTCAGCCAGCAGCCCAGAGTGTCACTCCCATCTTGCCAAGCCACCTGCCTGTGATTAACACGGCGACACACAAATCCTTATCTGTTTGGTCCTAAAATTCATGTTCTTCATAAAAAACAAAACTTCTCTTTAAAAATATTTCTATTTAAGCCGTGCATCGTGGCGCACACCTTTAATCCCAGCACTTGGGATGCAGAGGTAGGAGGATCGCCATGAGTTCAAGGCCACCCTGAGACTCCATAGTGAATTCCAGGTCAGCCTGAGATAGAGTGAGACCCTACCTCGAAAAACCAAATATGTATATACATATATATATGCATATATATATGTATATATTCTATTTATTTTTATTTGCAAGCAGAGAGAGACAGAGAGAAAGATAGAGAGAATGAGCACACCAGGGCCTCCAGCTGCTGCAAACGAACTCCAGATGTATGTGCCATTGTGCATCTGGCTTTACATGTGTACTGGGGAATCAAACCTTGGTTGTTAGGTTTCTCAGGCAAGCACTTTAATTGCTGAGTCATCTCTCCAGCCCCGTTTTCTCTTTTTTAATATTTTATTTATTTGAGAGAGAGAGAGAGAGGGAGAGAATGGGCGCACCAGGGCCTCCAGCCATTGCAAACCACCTCCGGATGCATGTGCCATCTTGTGCACCTGGTTTTATGTGGGTACTGGGGAATCGAACCTGGATCCTTTGGCTTTGCCAGCAAGCACCTTAACCGCTAAGCCATCTCTCCAGCCCAAATTCATGTTCTTTGTCTCCCATGGCCCTCTCTGGACCTCAATGTCCCTGTCTGTAAGGTGAAGGGTCTGGCTCAGTGGTCACTAAGAATCCACCACCACCATCTAGACTGTAGATGCAAGGTTCCATTCCCCGAGCCTCTCCTGGACCAGAAAGAGGGGTCTCATGTTGGGGCTTCCAACTGCCCCTGCGTGGTCTCCCTGATCTTGAATGCAAGGCCATGGCTTGGGAAGGAGTGGCTGGGCCATGTTCCCACCTCTACCCTCACAGCAGAACGATGTGACCACAGAGAGCTGGGGTCAGTAGCCTGGAGAGCCACGCCTGCTCTCAGCCCAGAGAATGATTCTTGGAGCTGTCTTCCCTTCTCTGTCTCCCTTGTCCAGACGGGACTGTTACATAAAGTTGCATAGGTGGGGCACTGCGCAACACTGCAGGGTCGCTGTCCACACCCGACATAATAAGGCTAAAATAAGGCACAGCACCCACGGAGTCATATGGCATCTATCCGTGTCCCCACCTCCCATCCCTTGACTCTTAGGACTGTTAAAAAATAAATTACCAGGTGTGGTGGCGCACACCTTTAATCCCAGCAGTTGGGAAGCAGAGGTAGGAGAATGTGAGTTTGAGGCCGCCCTGAGACTACATAGTGAATTTTTTGTTTTTATTTACGAGAGAGAGAGAGAGAGGGAGAGAGAGAGAGACAGAGAGAATGGACATGCCAGGGTCTCCTGTGGTTACAGACGAACTCCAGATGCATGTGCCACTTTGTGCATCTGGCTTTACATGGGTACTGGGGAATTGAATCCAGGTTGTCAGACTTTGCAAGGAAGTGCTTGTAACCACTGAGCTATCTCCCCAGCTAAGCCCCAGCGTCTCTGTCTCTCACTCAGGGCTGCTGCCACAGCAGCACGGAGCCGTGTCACGTCCCCTCTCCAGCAACCCAACCCACCCATACTCAGGGCCCCCGAGCCCACCCAGGAGTCCCTGTAGAACTTGCCAGCACCCTGAGGTCTGCTAGGGATAACTGGGTTCTTGGCTCTCTCTGGTGGGCACCTATGAACTTGACTCCCTCCACTCCACTGATGGGGATGTCTGCCCTCTGTGTACAAGCCCCGGGGCCTTCTGGAATTGGATCAGGGCAGCCTTCTAGACAAGAAAGCCCGTTTGCACCATGGTATCTGTCCCTAGGTGAGCCAAGGCCAAACAGGCCCAGAGCAACACCACACAGTAAAGGCCAGGGCCCTGGTCTCCTTCCAGAGACACCCCCCCCACCACACTCCAGCTGAGGAGAGGAATCAGGCAGGAAGAGGCACTAGAGTTTGCCCTTGGTACTTCCCCGGCCCCCCAAACAGGACCTGTCAATTCAATACGAGAGAGAGAGAGAGAGAGAGAGAGAGGTGAGGCTGCTAGACTAGCTGTCAGGATCCCCAGGTTTAGCTGGCCTTAAGTCTTTGACCTCTTGCTCTCCCCAACCCTCATGTCCAGAAGTACTCCCACAGTCGCAGACAAACTGGGGCAGAGGAGGTGGCCCAGGGGAAGGCCACCGATTGGCTAGCTCTTTGCAGCCGTCTGCTGCCCAGCGGATGCGCAGAGTGGCTGGAAGCCTGAAGTCCAAACCTGCCCAGATAGAAGTGGGGCATGGTGGTGCGTGCCTGGAATCCCAACACTCCAGAGGTGGAGACAGGAAGATCAGGAATTCAAGGTCAGCCTCGCCTACAGGAGACTATGTCTCAATAAACAAACAGAAAAAAAAAGAAGGGGCGTTGGAGTGATGGCTCAGCTGTGAAGGCATTTACCTACAAAGCCTAACAACCCAGGTTCCATTCTCCAGTACCCACATGAAGCCAGATGTATCTGGAGTTCATTTGCAGTGGCAGGAGGCCCTGGTGTGCCCATTCTCTCTCTCTCATAAATAAATAAAATATTTTTAAATGGATGATATGGGCTGGAGAGATTGCTCAATGGTTAAGGCACTTACCTGTGAAGCCTAAGGACCCAGGTTTGATTCCCCAGTACCCACAGAAGCCAGATATACATGGTGGCACATGCATCTGGAGTTTGTTTGCAGTGGCTAGAAGCCCTGGCATGTCCATTCCCCCCCCCCACTTTCTCGCTCACTCTCATAAATAAATAAATAATTTTTAAAAATAAAACCAGGCGTGGTGGCACACGCCTTTAATCCCAGCACTCAGGAAGCAGAGGTAGGAGGATCACCGTGAGTTCAAGGCCACCCTGAGACTACATAGTGCATTCCAGGTCAGCCTGGACTAGAGTGAAACTCTACCTTCAAAAAAAAAAATAATAGTAATAAAAATTTTTTAAATAGATTATACGTTAAAAAGAACCGAGAGGGCTGGGGAGATGGCTCAGTGGGTAAGAGCACTTGCTATCCAAGCGTGAGGACCTGCATTGGATCCCCAGCACCCACGTAAAAAGGCAGGAATGAGGGAGCTGGGAATGGAAGCACTGCAGGAGGTGGACTCCCTGACCAGCCAGTCTAGCCAAAAACAGGCCAATGTAGGTTCTCCATCTCAGGGAAATAAAACCAAAGAATGAGGACACCTGATGTCTTCCTCTGACCTCTGCACACATGCATGCGAGGCGCGTGCATCTGCACACACGTGCGTATACTATGCAGGCATGCACACAGTCCACTTGCATATATGATGCATCACACACACACAGGAGAGAAAGGAAAGAGGAAGGAGGAAGGGAGAAGAAGGAGGGAGAAAGGGAGGAAAGGAGACAAGGAAGAAAGGAAGGGAGAAAGAAAGAAATGAAGGAAGAAGAAGAAAGAAAGAAAGAAAGAAAGAAAGAAAGAAAGAAAGAAAGCCAATGGAAAGGAGAGAGGGTTCTTTTGCACAAGAAGTGAGGGAAGGAACAGAAAGGCTGCGGGCCAACTTGTTTTCTGCAAAGGACCAGCACCCTATGTTCATGGAAAGCCTCAAATGCAGTCACCAAAGACCTGCAGGGGAAGAGTGTCCTGGGATCAGCCCCCTGAGGGGCTGGCTCTGTGACCCCAGGCAAATCCTTCAGCTGCCCTCCACAACGGACCCAGAGATAATGTCTCCCATGACAGATGACTAAACATGCACAGAACTTCATGTGCGACCAAGGGTCAGCTCAGAGTTGGTCATGCGCATGCCTCGGCTGTCCCAGACAGGCCCCTGGGACCAGAGTGGGCGGAGCGGACACTCTGCTGGCCAGTGGTTGACGTGGCCCCTCCGTTGACTTTTCCT
>CM070778.1:20649281-20685467 GCA_036346955.1 Dipus sagitta
GTGAGCGAGAAAGTGGGGGGGGGGAATGGACATGCCAGGGCTTCTAGCCACTGCAAACAAACTCCAGATGCATGTGCCACCATGTATATCTGGCTTCTGTGGGTACTGGGGAATCAAACCTGGGTCCTTAGGCTTCACAGGTAAGTGCCTTAACCATTGAGCAATCTCTCCAGCCCATATCATCCATTTAAAAATATTTTATTTATTTATGAGAGAGAGAGAGAATGGGCACACCAGGGCCTCCTGCCACTGCAAATGAACTCCAGATACATCTGGCTTCATGTGGGTACTGGAGAATGGAACCTGGGTTGTTAGGCTTTGTAGGTAAATGCCTTCACAGCTGAGCCATCACTCCAACGCCCCTTCTTTTTTTTTCTGTTTGTTTATTGAGACATAGTCTCCTGTAGGCGAGGCTGACCTTGAATTCCTGATCTTCCTGTCTCCACCTCTGGAGTGTTGGGATTCCAGGCACGCACCACCATGCCCCACTTCTATCTGGGCAGGTTTGGACTTCAGGCTTCCAGCCACTCTGCGCATCCGCTGGGCAGCAGACGGCTGCAAAGAGCTAGCCAATCGGTGGCCTTCCCCTGGGCCACCTCCTCTGCCCCAGTTTGTCTGCGACTGTGGGAGTACTTCTGGACATGAGGGTTGGGGAGAGCAAGAGGTCAAAGACTTAAGGCCAGCTAAACCTGGGGATCCTGACAGCTAGTCTAGCAGCCTCACCTCTCTCTCTCTCTCTCTCTCTCTCTCTCTCTCTCTCTCGTATTGAATTGACAGGTCCTGTTTGGGGGGCCGGGGAAGTACCAAGGGAAAACTCTAGTGCCTCTTCCTGCCTGATTCCTCTCCTCAGCTGGAGTGTGGTGGGGGGGGGTGTCTCTGGAAGGAGACCAGGGCCCTGGCCTTTACTGTGTGGTGTTGCTCTGGGCCTGTTTGGCCTTGGCTCACCTAGGGACAGATACCATGGTGCAAACGGGCTTTCTTGTCTAGAAGGCTGCCCTGATCCAATTCCAGAAGGCCCCGGGGCTTGTACACAGAGGGCAGACATCCCCATCAGTGGAGTGGAGGGAGTCAAGTTCATAGGTGCCCACCAGAGAGAGCCAAGAACCCAGTTATCCCTAGCAGACCTCAGGGTGCTGGCAAGTTCTACAGGGACTCCTGGGTGGGCTCGGGGGCCCTGAGTATGGGTGGGTTGGGTTGCTGGAGAGGGGACGTGACACGGCTCCGTGCTGCTGTGGCAGCAGCCCTGAGTGAGAGACAGAGACGCTGGGGCTTAGCTGGGGAGATAGCTCAGTGGTTACAAGCACTTCCTTGCAAAGTCTGACAACCTGGATTCAATTCCCCAGTACCCATGTAAAGCCAGATGCACAAAGTGGCACATGCATCTGGAGTTCGTCTGTAACCACAGGAGACCCTGGCATGTCCATTCTCTCTGTCTCTCTCTCTCTCCCTCTCTCTCTCTCTCTCGTAAATAAAAACAAAAAATTCACTATGTAGTCTCAGGGCGGCCTCAAACTCACATTCTCCTACCTCTGCTTCCCAACTGCTGGGATTAAAGGTGTGCGCCACCACACCTGGTAATTTATTTTTTAACAGTCCTAAGAGTCAAGGGATGGGAGGTGGGGACACGGATAGATGCCATATGACTCCGTGGGTGCTGTGCCTTATTTTAGCCTTATTATGTCGGGTGTGGACAGCGACCCTGCAGTGTTGCGCAGTGCCCCACCTATGCAACTTTATGTAACAGTCCCGTCTGGACAAGGGAGACAGAGAAGGGAAGACAGCTCCAAGAATCATTCTCTGGGCTGAGAGCAGGCGTGGCTCTCCAGGCTACTGACCCCAGCTCTCTGTGGTCACATCGTTCTGCTGTGAGGGTAGAGGTGGGAACATGGCCCAGCCACTCCTTCCCAAGCCATGGCCTTGCATTCAAGATCAGGGAGACCACGCAGGGGCAGTTGGAAGCCCCAACATGAGACCCCTCTTTCTGGTCCAGGAGAGGCTCGGGGAATGGAACCTTGCATCTACAGTCTAGATGGTGGTGGTGGATTCTTAGCGACCACTGAGCCAGACCCTTCACCTTACAGACAGGGACATTGAGGTCCAGAGAGGGCCATGGGAGACAAAGAACATGAATTTGGGCTGGAGAGATTGCTTAGCGGTTAAGGTGCTTGCTGGCAAAGCCAAAGGATCCAGGTTCGATTCCCCAGTACCCACATAAAACCAGGTGCACAAGATGGCACATGCATCCGGAGGTGGTTTGCAATGGCTGGAGGCCCTGGTGCGCCCATTCTCTCCCTCTCTCTCTCTCTCTCAAATAAATAAAATATTAAAAAAGAGAAAACGGGGCTGGAGAGATGACTCAGCAATTAAAGTGCTTGCCTGAGAAACCTAACAACCAAGGTTTGATTCCCCAGTACACATGTAAAGCCAGATGCACAATGGCACATACATCTGGAGTTCGTTTGCAGCAGCTGGAGGCCCTGGTGTGCTCATTCTCTCTATCTTTCTCTCTGTCTCTCTCTGCTTGCAAATAAAAATAAATAGAATATATACATATATATATGCATATATATATGTGTATACATATTTGGTTTTTCGAGGTAGGGTCTCACTCTATCTCAGGCTGACCTGGAATTCACTATGGAGTCTCAGGGTGGCCTTGAACTCATGGCGATCCTCCTACCTCTGCATCCCAAGTGCTGGGATTAAAGGTGTGCGCCACGATGCACGGCTTAAATAGAAATATTTTTAAAGAGAAGTTTTGTTTTTTATGAAGAACATGAATTTTAGGACCAAACAGATAAGGATTTGTGTGTCGCCGTGTTAATCACAGGCAGGTGGCTTGGCAAGATGGGAGTGACACTCTGGGCTGCTGGCTGAGTGAGTGGCTTGTCACCTTAGCAGAGCCTCATCTCCAGGCTGGGGGCTGTCACAAAGAAATATAGGGTGGCCCTCATCCTCGCTCTAAGCTGCAGGTCTGTGGGAGAGTGTGGAGCCCCTCCCGAGGCCAGCGTGGTGGTGGAGTTCCCCGTGGCTATGGCTCCTGTTGGGTGTTTGAATCTTCAAGGGTGAGCAAGAGAGGGCATACCTAAATTGGCTGGGCCAGCCACCCCCGAGGCTGCAGGAACTGTCGCTCTGCTGCCGCCTAGTGGGCCTCTGCCTTTGCTGTCTTCTTCAAGGCCAGGGGGGCCTCTGGGGTGCATGTGTGGTCTGTGGTGGGCAGTGGCCACTGATTGAACCCTAGTTTGGGCCCTCTTTATCAGCTCAAAGCTTGGATAGTTCCCCCCCACCGCCGCCCACTGGGGACAAGGGGAGACAAGGGTTGCAAGAGTCCCCTGACCCCCTGACCCCCTTGGCTGATGTGTTCCATAGGGCACTGGAAGGTGATGGATGCAGGAAGGCTGGGGGCTGCTTGTCCTTGCAAGGCTCTGCGATGGCCACGTGGACAGGAGAGGCCTTAGCTCAAAAAAGGGCACAGCCAGCCGGGCGTGATGGCGCACGTCTTTAATCCCAGCACTAGGGAGGCAGAGGTAGGAAGATCGCCATGAGTTCGAGGCCACCCTGAGACTCTACAGTGAATTCCAGGTCAGCCTGGGCTAGACTGAGACCCTACCTCAAAAAACCAAACAAAACAACAACAAAAGGGCACAACCAACTCAGGCCACATCCTGCGCATCCTGGCTTGAGGTACCCAGCCGATACCCACTGTGGGTGCCCAGGCAGCCTCCCCCATGCCACTGCCCACGGCCACGACTCTCACCGATCACGTAGTCACTGAAGCCCACGGTGCTGAGGGTGATGAAGGCGAAGTAAAAACTCTCCATGTAAGTCCAGCCCTCGACGTGTGAGAAGAGCAGCGGGGGCAGCAGCAGGAAGAGCAGGAGACCTGAGGACACTGCCACGGAGCCCGCCAGCCATCGCGCCCGCGCCGGGTCCTGGGGGGGGGCACGGAGTCCACCTGGGGGGCACTGCTTGGAGCTCAGCAGCTGTGGGACAGATACTCGGGGGGGTGGGGTACTGAGCTGGAGGCAGTAAGAAAGCGGTGCCCCAGGTCCACTGGCTTTGGACTCCCCCCCTGCTGTGAGCCCATAGTAACTTTGGTACCTCTTATCCGCCAGGTCCCACCTTGACCCACCGTAAGCACCCTTCTACTGACAGAGATCCCATTCCAGAAGAAAGGGGCTGTGGTGACATCCCCCCCTCCCGCTTGCTGGTCATGCATCCCATGCCCACCGTAGTCCCTCCCTTCTGGAAGCGACTCGCCCCTCACCTGCCAGCTGCCCCCCCAGCCTGTGGGCGCAGCCGTGTACCCCACGCTGCATGAGGTGGCACAGCCAGTTGAGTACCACAAGGTTCAGAGGGATCCCCACGAGAGCAAAGAAGATGCAGAAGAGACGGGCTGCCATGGTTTGGGGGCTCAGGTTGCTGTAACCTGAGGCGGGCGGGAGGGAGAGATACTTAGGGGAGACCCATCTTCCCATCACCCCTTCCTGGCCTTCGCTCTGTATGATCTCTAGATGCCAGCAGCTGGTGGGTATCTAGCTCTCAGTGCATTTACCTGTGCAGCGGGCACGGGGGTCCTCCTGTGACGGGAAGAGGGAGGCCAGAGCTGGGCCTTTGCATAAGGGGAGGGGTTCCATTTTTCCCCTGCCTCACCCCAGCACCTTCTCATTGCAGGCAGGAGGCCTTGGGGACTCCCCGGCGTCTGTTTCCTCAGCTGTAAAACAGGGTGCTGACATACAGCTGTCGCGAGGCAATGGGGACCTGCTGGAGGTGGGAACGCAGCTGAGCGAGCCCCCGCTGGCTGAGCGATGGGCGGGCGAATGATGGATTGTTAACATCTTTGTACAGGGGCCAAGAGCTAGCAGTCTCTTCCTCAGGAACCCCCCCCCCCTGTCCCCTGCCCTCTTGGTCTTTTTTGGATTCCCTCTCTTCCTGTTGGCCTCTGGGCTTCCACTCCCCCAACCCCCTTCTACCCCCTCTACTCCAGCTGTGGGTCCTTCAAGTCCCAAGGCTCTGGCCTCCAGTCCTTCCTATTCACGTCTCTGGGGGAGCTTCCAGCTCTGGGAAGACCCCCGCCCTCTCCTGACACACAGTCATCCCTCTGGTCAGCAAGATCGGTGGACATCAATGGAGTCTTCATCTGCCTGGCGACCTCTGGGTGGCCACAGTCCCAGCTGAGTCACCTCCGGCCCCATCATGTCATCCATCACCTCTTAACTTGGTGAGGGGCCCTGAACGTCCTTCAAGGGGCTCCAGGGCCCTCTGAGATTGCCGTCCTTGGGGCTCTCTCTCCCACTCTCTCTACATGAAGACCCAGTTTCCAACTCTCCCCAGACACCTCAATCTGCATAGTACTCCCCAGACACACCAGTCACACTCTTGAGCTCAGGGCCTACGGTGGGTGGATGTGAAATGTCCCCCACAGCCTCACGTATTTCTGATGAACCCTCGAACCCTGACTGCAAGCCCCAGCTGGTGGCCATTTGGGAGGTGGAGCCTTGCTGGAGGAGGCGTGCCACTAGGGGCAGACCTTGAGGTTTCTCAGCCTAGCTCCAAGCCCCGAACCACCCCCCTCCAGACATGTGACAGCTTCTGTTCGTGCCATGCTTTCCCCGACATGACAAAGTTTCCCCTAGTCACTGAAAGCCTGAAAAAACCCTTTCCTCCCATGAGCTGTTTTTTTTAAAAAAATTGTTTATTTGTTTTATTTTTTTCAAGGTAGGGTCTTGCTCTAGCCCAGGCTGTTCTGGAATTCATTATGGAGTCTCAGGCTGGCCTTGAACTCACAGTGATCCTCCTACCTCTCTGCACCCCAAGTGCTGGGATTAAGGGCGTGCGCCACCATGCCCAGCCCATCAGCTGTTTTTGATCAGGTGTTTTGTCCCAGCAACAAGACAGTAACTGCAACAGGGCCTTTGTATTTAGAAAGTTCTTTCCTCAGTATCTATACAGCCCTCTCCCTTCTTTTTTTTGGGGGGGGGTGCTCTGCTTCATCATTACTGTATCAGCATGTCCTTCAATGAACACCTAGCTCCCCATTTCTATGAGGCCACTCCAAATTAGAGTTCCTGTTGTCTAAGCACCTGCACCTCCAGTACTATGCATCTGTTTTCTACTGTGTCCCTCATGTAGCATGTCAGCACCCCCCCCCCAGGACAGGGACTTGCTAGTCCTGGTCAGCATTGGGTTCTCAGCACCCAGAACCTGGGGCTACCTACACTGGGCAATCAATTTATTTACTGAGTGCATGGGGGATAGATGGACATGCCAACAAGACAGTAGGGGTAGAGTTCACAGGTGATCAGGGATTTCTGAGCTCAGGCTTGTCCTACTGACCCAGAAAGGACTTGAGCACCTGTCCCAGCCTGTTGTTCTGGGCCTTGGAGAATCACAGTTCTTATAAAGTGACCTGTCCCTAGTAACAGGGTGGCTGGAAGGCAGCCACCCTGCCCGCTGGCGACTCAGGTTCCGGCCTCTGGCTCCATCATCAGTCTCTTGTCCTTGTCCTCCCTAGAGAGGGCAGGGCGAGAGTTCTTGGAGGCATCGCTGTCTAGCTTTTAGGCCAGCCACTACTTCTTAGAAGTGGAGCTGCAGGCTCTAGGGAGCTTGGATGAACCTTGGGGTGGGCATGGGTGGGAAGTCCCTCAGTGCCCATAGACCCTGAGACCCTGGGAGGACCCACTGCCAGAGTTGTAGGTGGGCCGTCCCTTCCCTTCCTTACCCTCCCCAGCCCGTGCATGTGGATCCAGGACCACAGAATCCCAAGCAACCCTACTGTGCAGCCTGTATGGAAGGCTCCCCCTATTTTATCAGCTCCCCAGGGCTCGGCGGGATCAGGGAGAGTGAGATAGCTTCCCACTTCAGGTCTCCCCTGACCCTGGGGAAGTCAGACAATTCTGTGCCTCAGTTTCCTCATTGTAATACCAGTATCCGACCTCTCCTTGGAGAACAAGGACAAGGGCAAAATGTGATCTTGATGGAGACCTCGGGCATCTCCTGAACTTTGTATGGGGCTGGAGTAGGTCCCCTTCTTGTGCCTTTCTCACTGGCAGAGCTGGCCAAGATGGCTTAGATCAGAACCGAGCACCAAGGACCAGACCGGGAAGGCAAGATAGAGATGGAATTCTGAATCGGTGGGCCTGAGTCACTGAGGGTGTGGAGGTGTGGGATTCAGAGATCCAACCCTCCACCCCGTTACCCCTTCAAAAAGGCTCAGCCCATGGTGAGTGTGCACCGAGGTACCTGCTGGTTGAACGCGTATTTAGGAGACTTCCTAGACGTGCAACAATTGTTGAGTGCGCACCATAAGCCAGACTTCCCACCAGCCCCTGGGAATTGAAGATGAAGGATTGTGCCACCCTGGTGTTTGGTCCTTCTGGAGGCTCAGGGACTTTCTGGGTACTTCACACTAATGCTTGTCTCGCGGATCGCCCGAGCTCTCTGGAGCCACCCTGAGATCAGCTTCGAAGAAGCAAGCAGTGGTTGGCTTAAAGCTAGACAGAAAGTCTCCCCCAGGCACTCCGGCCTTGCCCTCCCTAGGAAGGACCAAGCTGGGAGGCTGGTGGTGGAGCTTGCAGGCTGGAGCCCGAATCATGGGTGGTATGAGCCTGCCACCTGGTGGCGAATCCTGGGTCATACAGGAACTTACTGAGGTCGAGGCATTTGTCAACAGCCTCCAGGTGTCCTCATCTAGGTTGGTGGCTGGTCTCACTAGGTGCCCCAGTGTGTGAGGGAGGAATGGGTTTAGAGAATATTGAGTGGAGAATGAGGGTGCCAGGAAGCTGGGAGACCTCTGGGATGGGGCGCCCCGTCTGCTGGAGGAAGGGCTGTGTGGAATGGCCACCTTCCTGCTGTTGAGCACAGAGGTCCCAAAGCTTTTCCTCGACATTCCTGCCACTTCCTTCTTCCTAACCTGCCCTCACCTCCTTGCCCCATCTCAGGGCAATGTTGGATGGGCCCTTCCAGAAAGTCCAGGGTACTTAATAGCACTCCGAGGCATCCCTCTTGATCATCAGGAGAACCTTGTCTCCCCCAAAGGCTGAGTGAGACCAAAGTCTCCTACAGCAGCACTTCCCAAATTTCAACATGCATCTATCTGCCACCCCCCCCCCACCGGGGCATCGACTGAAACGTGGAAAACAAGTCCTGGGTCCCAAGGTCAGAGCTGCTGCTCACGGGCAGGTGGGGCCCACTGCTTTGCAGGTGTGTTGTCCTAGACATCCCTCCCAAATATCACTGTCCCCCACTGCTCCTCAAGGAGAGGTTCACCTCCCCAGCCTCCCCAGCTAGCCCCTACGCCACCGTTACCGATGGTGGTGATGGTAGACACAGAAAAGAAGAAGGAGCCAACGAACTCCCAGCGCCCCATGCTGGTGGTGTTGCCCAGGAGGTGGGCCCCGTCTTTGTACGCTTGGATGATGTCCTGAGGGGGGACAGGCTGGAGTAACCCACAGGCTCTGTGAAGGTCTGGATCTTTGCAGTCTACACACACACACACACACACACACACACACACACACACGCACACTCATGTACAGCATTTCCTCACAAAGCCCCTCCCTGTGCCGGCCTGCAGAACAAGTCGAAACAGACCTCGAAGGAGGGAGTGGGAATGAATCTGAGACAAGAACACAAGGAATGGAGCCAAGACAGGTTCTGATCAAGGCTCAGGTTTATTCAGTCAAACACAAGCTTATATACAGAAAAGAAAACTTCTTTCAGCAATGCCTACGTGCCTAAAGTCAGCTTCACCAGGGTCGTATAATAATTTATGCCTCTGTGTCTGGCGCCCACTTCTCCAAGGCCGTACGATAAGGCCTCTATGCCCGGTGCCTGTTTCAACAAGACCCTAAGTTAATTGCCTCTGTGTCAAGAGGTCAAAGACCAGCTGCAGTCCCCAAGGTCTCAGAGAAGCTGCAGCTCCCAACATCTCCCCCTTCTTTATTTATTAAAAGAAGCGACTGTGCCTGTCTTAGGTTGTCAGAGGCAGAAGAACATCCTTACCCGTCATTGGACAAACGTATTATCCTTCAATACGTGCCCTGTCTTAGGTTGGATGTCTCCTCCCCCGATCTTACCCATCTCTGGCTACCAGCCGGATAAAATTCAGGGAGAATTAGGATAAAGTCTGAGGGAGCCAAGGACGTGTTCTATAGTGCATAGCTCGGACCTCTGCGCGAACATTTACAATAGACCTCATTAGACACTTGAAGAAAATAGGCAATAGGCATAAGAGAAGCAGAAGGCAAACTCCCACAGGTGCAAAGCTGCCTACCCAGGAACTCAGAGAGTCCCAGCCAGGCAACACAGACTTAATTGCAGCAATTAAATCATTAGCAGCCTTAGTGGCATCAAAATCAAGATGACTCTTCTGTATAGCTAGAATTTCTGAATGTAAACTAACCAAATCTAACGAAATGTTATCATGGTGCCAAATTCCTTCTAAATGCATCTTGACCTTTACCCAATCTTCATAACTAGCATTGTAAGTTTTAGAAGTGATGCAGATCCATTGGTGATTTGCATGGCATTCCAATCGAGCTCTAATCTTCAATCCTTGAATTTGCTCTCCTAAATATGTCACTACATCAAACAAAGTATTTATTTTTTCTTCTAACTTTTTATCTATGGTTACTTGAGTTCCCAGAGCAACAGAAACGTTTTTAGCTAGATTATTAACAAAGTGTGCAGTATGAACTTCTTGTGTAAGAGCAACAGCAGCAGTAGTAATAGAAGCTAACAATGTAATAAATGCAGCAATCCCAGCAATAATTAAACCTATAACTCTCTTTTGTCTACTTAAACTATTTTTAACCTCCTCTAGTATGTGAATACCCTTGTCAGAATACCAAGGCTTAGAAAGATTTACAGGAATCATAACAAATGCAGGTTGTTTAACAATCATTACAGTTTTAGAATCATGAGAAATACAATTGGACAGACTACAATTATCACAGGTAACATTAAATATTCCTTCAGACCCATGATGTCAAGTAATATTTATATTTCCTAACATCAGGGCATAAGGTGGTGTAACACAAGCCATATCAGTTCCCTTTGGAAGACTATTTGGATTATTGCTGTCAGATGTAACCTTGATACCTCCCATAGCAGCAGCAATTTTCCACATGTAAGTTTGCTGATGTCCATTGTCTGACCACCAAAGTCCTGAGGACAGTCCATTAGACTTCACTGTAAGCAAGATGTAGATGACACCATATTATCAGGATCAGCAGTGTCCTCTTGTTCAATCTCATGGCCTGCATACCGGACCAAGCATTCTGGCAACCATCTGGCTCCATTTTCTTTCTGTGAAAAAATACAAACAGATCCTCGTCCCCATACAGGGTCGGGTCCACTCCATTTGTTAGTCAATGGATCTTTCCACATTACTTTAGCATAATTAGTTTTGGTTTGTGCATGCCAAAAACGGTCAGCAGCAGAAAACCCTTTTGCTTCCAAAAGTAAGAAATTTAAAATAAATAAAGTATGATTTAGCCATTTTGTTACTGATCCCTGTGTCATTTCCCCCTTTTTTGTTTTTTGTAACCAGATTTTTAATGTTCTATTTGCTCATTCAATGATACCTTGCCCTTGGAGGTTATAAGGAATTCCAGTAACATGTTCAATATTAAAAGAAGAACAAAAGTGCTTAAATCCTGCACTTGTATATCCTGGACCATTATCTGTTTTCAGTTGTTTAGGTACTCCTAGAATATTAAAAGAATGAAGACAATGAGCAATAACATGTTTAGTAGCTTCTCCCGTTTGAGCAGAAGCACAAATGAAACCAGAATAAGTGTCAATAGAAACATGTACAAATTTCATTTTTCCAAACTCAGGAACATGAGTTATATCCATTTGCCATAAATGGCCAGGAGTCAAACCTCGAGGATTGACACCATGGTGTGGCACAGGTAAAAATGTGAGACATTGTTGACAATTTTTAACAATCTGTCGTGCTTGTTCACGTGTAATTTTATATTTAAGACGTAGAGTATTAGCATTAAGATGATGAAGCTTATGAGCATTAATAGCTTCTTCCACAGAAAAAATTCTAGTAGCCTCATCTGTAATAGCATTTCCCTGAGCTAAGGGTCCGGGGAGGCCAGAATGAGCACAAAGGTGTCCTACATAGAAAGGGGCTGAGCGCTGGAGAATCAAAAGTTGAACCTGTGCAAACAAATTGTAAACAGTAGAAGAAGGACTTATTCTACTACAGGTTTCTAAATAAGGAACTGAGCGGACAATATATTGGCTATCAGTGTAAATATTAACAGATATAGTAGCAGTATGTTGTAATAAAGCTTTAAAGGCTGCCAGTTCTACAAACTGTGCAGATTTATAAGGAGTATTAAAAGTATATGTTTGTCCATTTAAAGAATAAGCAGCTAGGCCAGAAGAAGATCCATCTGTAAAAGCCAACATAGCCTCCTTGATAGGAGAAAATTGTGTATTGCAAGGAAAAATGACTTGATGTTGCATGAAGAACTGAATCAATTTATGTTTAGGGTAATGATTATCAATGCTTCCTGCAAAACCTGCCATGGATAATGCCCAAGTATCTGAAAAAGCAAAAAGCCAAGAAACCTGTTTTGAATTATAAGGCTGACAGATAACCTGTGGTTCTATTCCAAAATATTTAATAGAATTAGCCCTTCCTTCCATCACTACTTTAGCAACATCATCATAATAAGGAGTGACAGTTCTTGGAGGGGAAGATGCAAGATGCACCCATAGTATAGGGGCTCCTTGCCACAACAATCCTGTTGGAGTATATGGGGTGGGAAATACAAGTAACCACAACTCTTTACTATAGTCAATATAAGTGATAAATTGTTCTTCTATAGCCTTTTGTACTGTAATTAATGCTTTAGAAGCTTCAGGTGTAAGAGAACGAAAAGAAGAAGGATTAGAGTCCCCCTGTAGTATATTAAATAAAGGTTTTAATTTATGAGTAGTAAGTTTGAAATAAGGCCTAATCCAATTAATATCTCCTAGCAATTTTTGAAAATCACTTAAAGTGGTAAGGTTCTGTGTTTTAAGAGTAACTTTCTGTGGTTTAATTTGTTTTGGATATAAATAAAACCCAAGATAAGGAAAAGGGGAATCTTCTTGTACCTTTTCAGGTGCAATTTTTAATCCCCACATAGTGAGCTGTTGTTCCATGTAAGAAAAACAAGTCAAAACATCTGTCTTTTCCTTTCCAGCTAGTAAAATATCATCCATATAATGAATAATATATATTTGAGGAAATTTGCTTCTTGTAGAAGCTAAAGCCTTAGCCACAAATTTCTGACATAAAGTTGGACTATTAGCCATACCCTGAGGGAGAACTTTCCATTGATATCTTTTCATAGGTTCCTTAGAGTTACTAGAAGGAACACTAAAAGCAAAACGGCAACAATCTCGTGGATGTAAAGGTATAGTAAAAAAGCAATCTTTTAAGTCAATAATCATTTTAGAAAAGTCAGCTGGAATAGCTACAGGACTAGGCAGACCAGGTTGCAATGCTCCCATTAAATGCATAGTAACATTCACAGCTCTCAGATCTTGTAGTAATCGCCACTTTCCTGATTTCTTTTTAATGACAAAAATTGGTGTATTCCAGGGTGAAGATGATTCCTCTATATGCCCTGCCTCTAATTGCTCTTGAACTAACGTTTGAGCAGCTACCAGTTTTTCCCATGTCAAAGGCCACTGATCCACCCATACAGGATCATCAGTTTTCCAGCAAATAGGCTCTGCGTGGGGTGGCACGGCCTGACCAGTGGCCACTAGGGGAAATACCCCAGCCCTTGATGATTTGTATTAGAAGCTACTTGAATAGGTAATGAGTCACCTTGTCCCCATTTTCCTAATCCTTTACCAGGCAAGTAACCCTGTTTAAGCATTTGAGCAGTAACAATTTCATTAGGACTACACATTAACAATTTCATCTGACTTAAAACATCTCTTCCCCACAGGTTTAAAGGCAAACTGTCTATAATGTAAGGTTTACAATACCCAGTATTTCCTTCCTTATCTTCCCAAAGTAATTCTGCAGCACTCTGCTCAGGACAAGAGGATTGTCCAATACCTCTCAATTCAGTCCCTGTAGGATGCTTAGGCCAAGAAGCAGGCCAATGATTACCAGACAAAATAGTAACATCAGCTCCAGTGTCTATTAACCCTTCAAAATGCTTCCCATTTAATTTTAAAGTTAATTTTGGACGTTCCTTACTGATAGGTTGAACCCAGTAAGCATCTGATGAACCAAATCCTTGAGTCCCTCGACCCTGAACATTAGCAACCCTTCCAGTTCTTATCATAGGGAGGAGCAACAATTGAGCTATTCTCTGACCAGGCAATATTGTAAAGATTGTTTTTGGAGAAGACACCATAATTTTAAGTTCTCCTGTGAAATCTGCATCAATAACTCCAGGTGCTATTTGTAATCCCTGCATAGTATTGCTACTTCTTTCCAAAATTAAGCCTACATTGTCCTTTGGCAGTGGGCCACATACTCCGGTAGGTAATGCTTGAAGTTCCATTTCTGGAGTCAATACTGTGTAGGTGGAGGAACTGAGGTCGAGTCCGGCACTCCCTGGGGTGGCTCGGAGAAGTTGGGAGACTGGCTGTAACTGGCTGTTTGAGGAACGAACTGAATTGCCCCATAAACTTGTCTTTGCGGGGCCTGGGGTTGGCCCCTCCTCCCGTTTCCCTGCTGCTGGACAATAGGGTTGCCATCTCTATCTGTTTGAGATCTACATTCCTTTGTCCAGTGTTTTCCTCTTCTGCACCTTGGGCAAAGACCGAAAGCTGGATTATTGGGATTTCCATTTTTTTTTAATTGGACAATCTTTTTTCATATGTCCTAATTTTCCACAAGAAAAGCACTTGTCAGATCTTGCTGCAGTGGCGGCCATTTGAAAAGGAATTCCTTGTAACGCTGCAGCCATGGCTATCCCCTGCGTATAGCTAGGGCCAATATCAGCACATAATCTAATATATCCTTGTAGATCAACTTTCCTTCTATAAGGCCGTATAGCTGCTTTGCAAGCACTATTTGCGTTTTCATAAGCAAGCTGTTTTACAAAGTCCATACCAGCACCAGCATCTCCAAATACTCTCCCTGCTGTTTTTATCAATCTATCAACAAAATCAGCATAATTCTCATCAGGACCCTGTATAATCTTAGTTAAATTCTCCCCCACAGCTTCTCCTTTTGAAGGAAGAGTAAACCACGCTTTACGAGCTGCTGTGGCTATTTGTTGATAAACAGCTCGGGGATATACAATTTGATTGTCATTTCCAGCATAGTTTCCTTCCCCAGTAAGCATATCAACATTCCAGTTACCATTCCCTACCTGTTGATTTAACATTGCAGTCTTTTTGCATAACATATAGAATTCTACTTTCCAAATTAAATATTCTCCTCCTGATAAACAAGCTTTGCCTATAGATTTTCAAGTAACAGGACATTAAGATGCCAAAATTGAGACAGTTACTTTACATACAATAGAGTAGAATCTGGTCTTTTCTGAGCCAAAACAGCTAGCTAAATATTAATATAACCCTTGATAAATCTTTTTGAAAGAAAAAACATTATTTGACAACCAATGATTTTGGCTTAAACTTGATAGCTATTGATTTCATGTATCACAGAAATTTTTATTAACATAAAACAATTTTATGTTTTACTCATGAATTAAATTTGATAAAGCTTAAGCAAGCTATCCCAACATATTTAGTTTAAAAACCTCTAACTTTAGGCATGGTGTTTAGGTTTAGCCTGAATATTTCTTTCTTTTTTCCTTTCTTTCTTTCTTTCTTTCTTTCTCTCTTTTTTTTTAACATCCGCACACCTTTATTTACATACTTTAACATTCTGATCTAAGTACCACTCAAAAGCATTTTTTAATGAGCATTCTATGTCCCAACATTGAAAAATTTCTTTCCAGTTCCTTCAATCAATTCATCTCACCACATTATTAACCATCTTTTTTATAAGGCTATTAAAAAATTA
Source organism: Dipus sagitta (assembly GCA_036346955.1). NCBI lineage: Eukaryota > Metazoa > Chordata > Mammalia > Rodentia > Dipodidae > Dipus > Dipus sagitta. The sequence continues at coordinate 20,664,289 of CM070778.1, forward strand.
CAGCAAATTGATTCTAGAAGAGAAAGGGGTGTCACCTGTGTTTATCTCATCTCTTTAGTCACAAACAGTCACAAACACGACACGACTAGCAAGCACAATGAGCACACATAAACACATACACACACACACAAAAATTAGTTCAGACATTTAATTCTTTCCCTACCTTATCCCAAGCATCTGAATCAACATTTCCCTGCTCTATAAACCAAGGGCTCCTTTTATTAACAAAATTAAAAATTTTGCTTAAAGAACTTGATGCAATCCCAATTCCTTGTGCCTTAAAATATCTCTTACTACAGCAATTAGCTCCTTTTTACTCTTTGCTTGTCCCATAATTGCGCCAACTTACCTTATTCCAGAAGACTGAGCGGGCGACTACAGTCTTCTTTTTAATCTTTACTTCTTCCACGGATCCTGAGTTGATGTTGGCATTCCTCACTGAGTTCCCTTGTATTCAAAGTCCATGTTCCGGGCGCCACTATGTGCCGGCCTGCAGCACAAGTCTAAACAGACCTCGAAGGAGGGAGTGGGAATGAATCTGAGACAAGAACACAAGGAATGGAGCCAAGACAGGTTCTGATCAAGGCTCAGGTTTATTCAGTCAAACACAAGCTTATATACAGAAAAGAAAACTTCTTTCAGCAATGCCTACGTGCCTAAAGTCAGCTTCACCAGGGTCGTATAATAATTTATGCCTCTGTGTCTGGCGCCCACTTCTCCAAGGCCGTACGATAAGGCCTCTATGCCCGGTGCCTGTTTCAACAAGACCCTAAGTTAATTGCCTCTGTGTCAAGAGGTCAAAGACCAGCTGCAGTCCCCAAGGTCTCAGAGAAGCTGCAGCTCCCAACACCTCCCCATTGCTGGGGGAGAGGACACTCTTTGGTGGAGTTGCCTGCAAGGCGTGCAGAAAGCTCCAGGGACACAGCTTTTCTGAATGATCACCAGTGCTGGGGCAGGCTTTTGTAGGAATGCCTTTTAATCAGTTACCCATGCTTATTTGTACTCCTATAAGTTACCATAATAAACTTCTTCTTCTGTGTTTTTTTTTTTTCAAGGTAAGGTCTCACGCTAGCCTAGGCTTACCTGGAATTCACTATGTAGTCTTTTGGGTGGCCTCAACCTCATGGCGATCCTCCTACCTCTGCCTCCTGAGTGCTGGGATTAAAGGCGTGCACCACCACACCTGGCAACTCCTCAATTTTTTTTTTTTTTTTTGGTTTTTTGAGGTAGGGTCTCACTCTAGCCCAGGCTGACCTGGAATTCACTATGGAGTCTCAGGGTGGCCTCGAACTCACGGTGATCCTCCTACCTCTGCCTCCCGAGTGCTGGGATTAAAGGCGTGCGCCACCACGCCCGGCTAACTCCTCACTTTTGACTCTCAGTCTATTCATGGCAAGGTGCCTCTCCCCATCCTACTAAACAGCTCTCCCTCACACCCCCCAATCAGGAACAGGGATCAGAGGGACAATCCTTCCCCTTCTCACCCCAAAGCCAAGTCAGAGTGGGTCCTGTCATACCTCACAGGCCTCACATACCTCACTTTCTGTCCTGTGCAGCCCGACTCTTTCAGAACACACTAGATTGGGCATGGCATGTGACACTTAAGGGGGCTAGATAATGAAATAGCTATGACCTCATGTCTCAATGGGACCGAGCTCGATTACATTAACTCCAACATAGCACCATCTATGTTGCTTTGGGCACTCAGGAGGCCATGTAGGTACATCATCCTGGACCAGTCCCTTGACTTCTCCATGCCTCAGTTTCCTCATCTGTGGAATGAGAATGCTAATGATGCTTATTTCATAAGTTGCTGTGAGGGCCGAAGGAGGTATTTGCTATGGAGACTTAGAAAAGCACCTGGCCATGGCTAGTGTTGGCAGTTGCTGTCATCCCATTGTTAGAGACATCATGCTGGGCTGCCAGGAAAGATGGAGGCAGGGTGGGAGGCTTCACGGAGGAGGAGGCTTTTTATCAGGTCTTTTCCTGAGGGTCCTCTCAAATGGAAATCCATTTGGGTAGATAGGACAACAGCAGCAGAGGTTGAAGGTAAGACTGTCCGAAGGCAAAGAATCAAGAAACTGATAGGTGCCGGGCATGGTGGCGCACGCCTTTAATCCCAGCACTTGGAAGGCAGAGATAGGAGGATCGCCGTGAGGTTGAGGCCACCCAAAAGACGACATAGTAAATTCCAGGTCAGCCTGGGCTAGAGTGAGACCCTACCTTGAACCCCCTCCCCCAAAAAAGAAAGAAAGAAAGAAATTGATAGGTGGTGTACATCTTTAGTCCCAGCACTTGGGAGGCAGAGGTATCAGGATCTCTGTGAGTTTGAGGCCAGCCTGGAGCTACTGAGTTCCAGGTCAGTCTGGGCTAGAATGTGACCCTACCTTGAAAAACAAAGGCAAAACAAACAAAAGAAAGAAACTGAGGGGCTGGGGAAATGGCTTAGTGGTTAAGGTGTTTGCCTACAAAGCCAAAGGACCCATGTTCGATTCCCCAGGATCCACGTAAGCCAGATGCACAAGGGGTGCATGCATCTGGAGTGTGTTTGCAGTGACTGGAGGCCCTGGCATGCCCATTCTCTCTCTCCCCCTGCCTATTTTTTTTCTCTCTCTGTCTCAAATAAATAAATAAATAAATACAATTTAAATTTTTTTTTTAAAAAAAGAAATAAACTGAGAGGGAGTTGGAAGCCAGACCGTGACTGGCTCTCCCTCGCTGGGGCTGGAGTGTGACAGGCCTCATCCTAGATCGCTAAGCAAAGTGGAGGCAGGCGCCATGGCGGCGGGTGGCTCGCAGGGTTGCCAGGGGCGATCTCCTGTGAGGATGTGATGAAGAGGACCCGGCTTGCATCCCAGCGTCATGTGGCCAGGAGGACAAGAGAAGATGTGCAGACGTCCCTGGCCGCAGCATTCAGTATGGACAGTGAGGGAGGCACCCCCAGGACTACAGGCGTGTGCAGATACAGGGGGGCCAATGGTAGAGCGGGTGGAGCAGCATGGCCAAGAGCCCAGCGGCTTGCTCTTGACCTTGAAGAATTCCACGTGTTGCACGCGCATGCCACGGAGTCAGAGGAAAAGTCATTCCTGAGCATGGCTGGAGCCCCTGGGAGAACTGGGGAAGGAAGTGAGCTGGGAGTGGAGCAGACAGGGCTTGGAGAGAAGATCCTGAGACTGGAGCCTGGCTGGGAAGGCCAGGAAAGTCACGTGCTCAGGTCTCCAGGAAAGCGGCCTCTACTGGGCTGTGTGGCCTCAGCCCTTGGCTGCGCAGCAAGAGAGACAGGTCCGTGGTCCTCTCACCCCAAACCACACGCAGCACTGTCGTGCCCTGTGTCTGTCCCTCTCTACCTCTCTATGGGTTTAAACACTCCGGGCGGTGGCGCTTTCGGGTCCCAGACCACAGGGCATCCTTCACCCCCGTGTGCCCCCTTGCCCACCCCTCCATCGCCTGACCCAGATCAGCAGGTCCAGCGCAGGGCCGTCCAGACACGTGAAGTTCTGCAGGAGTTCCCACTTGTCGCGCTGAAGGCTGCGGCTGGCACGCAGAGTGGACTGGCCTCCAGCGCCCAGAACACCCTGGTGCCCAGTGCCAGGTAAGCCAGGTAGGCGAGCAACAGAAGCCTGGTGTTCCGCACCCCGTAGCCCCGAGGCCTGCCTGTGGGCACTCGCAGTGGACACATGACGGACAAGCTCCAGAAAGTATCCTTTAATTGACTGAAGGAGGAGGGCCTCCACCAGTGCCAAGCCAGCTGATAGACTAGGAGAACCTGCATCACATATCAAACATTCAGAGATTTGAAAATCGTCGAGAACATCTGAGTCCACATCCGTGGACTGCTCGCTTACCCTTGTCACTCGTGATGATGAGGTGTCAGCTTTCTGTAACGTGCATGTATGCTGGTCCAGGTTTCTTGAGAAAGAGGCTGACAACTCCAGGACTTCTAAAGAGTGGTGTTTTCTTTCCACCCAATGACAGAGGCGGTAGGACTCTTGCTTCTGTGTTGAATGCCACTCACATAGGTTCTTTAATTCCTTCTTGACTTGTTTTGAATAGGAATTGATTTGCTTACCTTCTATCAGAATAAAATTCCTAAGTACACATGACAGGTGCTGGCCAAGGAGGCCCTCTCTCTTCAGAAACCTGTGTTGAGCACATTTTCATCCCCCACCCCCCCACCCACCCAAGGCAAAAAGAAAGTATTTTACTTCTTTAAATATGAGAAAGAAAGAGAGAGATAGAGAAGAGAAAGGGACAGATACAGGGAACGGGCACATCAGGTGCCCTAGCCCACATGAGCGCCCCCTTGTGCTTCGGGCTTGCGTGCATCCCGCTTGCGTCCGTCCCTGGAATTCGAACAGGAGGCCTTTGGCTTCAGACTCAAAGGCTCTAACCGCTAAGGTATTTCCCAGTACCCATGCCTCCCACAGCTTTTTTCCTTTTCCCTTTCTTTTTCCAGCCAGGCTTGAATTCTAGTACCGGTTGACCTGGAATTCAGAAGGTAGCCCCAGGGTGGCTGCAATGTCATGCTCATCCTCTTATCTCTGCTGCCAGTAAAGGTGCCTGCCATGACTTCAAGCTCCCTGTGTTTATGATACTCAACTGCTCTGATCATTGAAAATCAGAGATCAGATGAAAACGCTGCAAGATGGGTCCAAAGTTACAAACAGGCCTAAATGTTTGTCCTTCAACAGGGATACCCTAGAATGAAATATGTATATGACTTCCATTTGACCCAAAGACATTGCTATCATTTTCTGGCAAGTAAAGATATCATTCCAGTGTGATATACAAGAACCTGTTTGGAAAACTGAAGATGCTGGCTGCAGTGTCGTCTACAATGTCACCATAAAGCATAGTCATGCCTGCTCTTCTTCTTCCATGTCGCATGGACATTTCTCATGATTGTGAGGAGCAAGTAAAGCCACAACAAATTCTAACTGCATTCCCAGTGGACCCTGTGTTACGTACTTACCGTATTCTCCTTGATATCTGTGAATGTTACTCAATGAACGAGGGGTACGTCCACGATTTTCCAATACTTACCCTTCTGGTCCTTCATTCCACCTGCATCCATTGTTGGGTCACGATGGTTCTCAAGAGCCTGCGAATGTGTACACAGTCCCTCAGAAGACAAGTTTTGATCCTGACACTCCTAATTCTTTCTGGCCTGGCTTCAGCAATTTTGCCCTGGGCCTATAACGGCATAAAGAATGTCCATACTTGCACATGGGTTTTACGTTACTCATATTTTCTTCACCCTTTCGCACTTGGGAGACTCCTGTGTGTCTACTGCCTCAAACAGACATCAGTCCTCCTGCTAGAAAGGGGCTCAGGACTCATAGGTAGTGTCTCACTTCACCTGTAAGCTCTGCATGTCCCATGCGGATGTGACCTCTTAAGTCACATGTGTGTCAGGCACCTCCTTTCCCTAGCACACAGGGATTCCCTGTGTCTTTGTTGCATTTTTTGGACCTAAAACCTCCTGATTCTCTAACCTAGGGTGAGAGCGAAGCTCTCACCCTAGGTTATAGAATCTTCTCTCTTCAAAAAAAAGGCTCAGATTTATCCAATCCACAAAGATGAACCTGATGCTGACCCTTGGACTGACCCTGACTCTGACCCCTAACCCCTGTCCCTAACCCTAATCCTCACCCCTCTCCCTAACCCTAACCCCTAACACCTAACCATAACAACCCTAACCATAACCCCTAACCCCTAACCCCTAAACCCCAACCCCTAACCCTAACCCCTAAACCTTACCCTAACCCCTAAACCCTAAACCCTAACCCGTAAACCCTAAACACTAATCCTAAACCCTAACCCTAACCCCTAACTCTAACCCCTATCCCCTAAACCTTACCCTAACTGCTAAACCCTAAACCCTTATCCTAAACCCTAACCCCTAACCCCTAACCCTAACCCATACCGCTAACCCTACCCTGTAATCCAAGCCCTAACTCCAAACTTCTAACCCTAACCCAAAGCCCTAACTCCAACCCCAACAACCCCAACCCCAACACCCATTCCTAACCCAACCCTAACTGTAACTTTTACCCTGTGTAAAACCCCACCCTAACCCTTACACCCTTGCCGGTGAGTACTGACAAGTGCAGGCACATAGTAATTTATTGTGACTTCTTCATTACCATCCAGCACATTCTCTACATTTCCCTGGATTCTGGCATTTAAGAGAGACATGACATCTTGTTACATGAGCCTCTTAAGACCCACTCTCAAAGCCTTAACAAGTAATAGTTCTTGCAAACAATGTAAGCTTTGTTCCCTGGATATTATGTAATCCATATTACATATATATTTTAATTATGAATTAGCAGATAAAATAGAAATTAAGCCAGTGGTTTCAGAGCTGGTTTACTGGTTAAATTACTTGTCTTGAAAGCCAAAGGACACAGGTTTGGTTCCCCAGTACCCACTTAAAGCCGGAAGCACAAGGTGGTGCATGTGTTTGGGGTTATTTTGAGGGGCTGGAGGCTCTAGTAAGCCCATTCTCTATCTTCTATCTCTCTCTGCTTGCAAATGAATTGTTAAAAATGTTAGAAAAAAAAAGAATTAAGCTAAGTGTGGTGGCGCACACCTTTAATCACAGCATTTGAGAGGCAGAAAGGGAAAGAATTACCATGAGTTCAAGGCCACCCTGAGACTACATAGTGAATTCCAGGTCATCCTGGGCTAGAGTGATACCATACCTCAAAACACACACAGAATAAAGTAGTATATTTGGATATATAAATCAAGTTACAATATTGTTTGCATTGTCATTTTCTAGCTTATGTATGTTATAAAGATTTGATTGACCCTCAGGGAAAAACTGTAACTACTTTGAGATACCATCTCACTCCTGTCAGAATAGCTGTCATCAAGAAAACAAATGACAATAAATGTTGGCAAGAATGTGGAAAAATGGTAACACTTCCACACTATTGGTGGGAATGTAATCTGGTCCAGAAATTGTGGAAATCAGTGTGGAGGCTTTTGAGACAGCTAAAAATAGATTTGCCATATGATCCAGCTATAGCACTCTTAGACAAATATCCAGAGGACTCTTCTCACTTCCTGACAGATATTTGCTCAACCATGTTCATTGTTGCTCTATTCACAGCAGCTAGAAAATGGAACCTGTCTAGATGTCCCTCAACTGATGAGTGGATAATAAATATTTGGTACATTTGTACAATGGAGTTCTAGTCAGTGGTAAAGAAAAATGAAATTGTGAAATTAGCAGGGGAATGGATGGATTTGGAAAGGATCATACTTAGTGAGGTAACCCACGTGCTGCATGTTCTCTCTCATATGTGGATCCTAGCTACAAATTTTTGGACTTTTATATGAGTTGGAATAAAAAATAGTAGCAGAGGCCAGTCAGCTAGGATAGGGCTATAAGAGAGGGAGGAGAGGGGAGGACTTAAGGGGATGGTACTGTATATATGTAAATAGATGAACAGATTACTGGGTGGTACAATGGCATAAGTGAGGTCATGAGAAAGGTGGAGGAGGGTTAATCAAAATTTTAGATGTTGTGAATAAGCTATATGGAAATCTACTTTTTTGAATAACAACAGACCCAGAGTCATAGACTGTTAATAGAAAAAGTTCAGTGCCATGGATGGGATACCTTCCAGTGAGTTGTTGGACCATGGGGTCCCTGAGGCCCTCAAAACATTACAGGCCATTGACAACAGGTTTCCCATCTGAAACAGATGGTAAATCCCTATTGGTGAAGATTCCAAATGCCTGGGTTGCAAGGTCACTGAGAAATCAAGCTGGAGCTACGCTGAAGACCTCCTCCCTGTAGAACAGCCAACTGAAAGCTAGAAAAAGTTGCACTGCATGCAGCCCTCTGGGAGACAGAAGTCATCAGTGGTGAAAACAGTGGGCACTGTGGCAAGTTTGGCCAGGCAGGCCAAATGACCTCACAGGTGCAATAGTGGCATATGTGTTATGGGCAAAACCAACTGGTAATTGTACTGGAGGCCCACTCCACAGGACAGAATACATGCCTGGTACTGAAATCTAATCAAAAGCCTATGGTAGGGGAGGTGGAGGTCATGAGCCCAAGGAGTATAATGCCTGCTCTTGGCTGGCTAAATGAATATACTGTGCTCACCAAACTGCCCTGTAAGCACTTTACTTAATGTTCATACCCATATATTAATGCTACTTTCACTTTGGGTTAGAGAAACTTCCCTTTTCAGATGGTGGTGACCACTGGGATGATCCTGACAAGAGTATTTAGCACTGAAATATCTCTACCATATCTTCCAAGGCTCAGGGATCATTGACTAAGAGGTGGTAGAAATAACGTCAGAACCAAAGGAAGGGTAGGACTGCTTACAATGCACTGGTTCAGACACAAACTAGCCTCAATATCCATGACCTCACAATGCCTGGCAATACCTTCACAAGATCCTTATAATAGGAGGAAAAGATGATAACATCAAAATAAAAGAAAGACCAATGGAGAGAGGGAGGGGATATGATGGAGAGTGGATTTGTGAAGGGGAAAGTAGGGGAGGGAGAGGAGGGAATCATCACGGCTTATTGCCTGTAATTATGGAAGTTGTCAATAAAAACTTTTAAGGAGGGGGGGGTCAACTGGGATTATGAGATGGCTCAGTAGATAACATTCTTGCCTGCAAAGCCTAATAACCTAGGCTCCATTCCCTAGTATCCACATAAGCCAGATGCACAAAGAGGCACATGCATCCTGAGTTTGTATGCAGTACCTGGAGGCCCTGGCATGCCAATTTTCAATGTCTCTCTCTCTCTCTCTCTATCCCCCTCCTTTGCGCTCTGCTTGCAAATAAACAAATAAAAGTCATTTTTAGAAGGGTCCATGTTTGTACTATCACAGTCACTCAGGAAGAGTCATAAACTGACACAAATGCTTATCTCTAGGGGACAATAGGGAAGATAGGATGGATAGGCACAGAGTGAGAGAGGGGAGCTACATCTTTGTAGCTCTCTTCAATGTTTGAATCATGTGAGTTCTTAGAAATTTTAAAAAAAATGTGGCTGATGTTGCAGGGCATGGTGGCACACACCTTTAGTCCCAGCACTTGGGAGGCAGAGGTAGGATGTAAGCCTGGGCTACAGAGTGAGACTCTACCACAAAAAAATAAAAAGTGGATGATTCTTGGGTTATAACTCTATGTAGAACACTTGATTAGACCATATGAAGTAAGGTTGGATATATCAAGTCATGGAATAGGAGCTTAGCAATTCACTACAAAATGGTTTGTTTTCTTTTCAAGTTTATGTGTTATATTAATACCATGGTTTTACAAATACATTCAGGTCATCTAATAGCATCTCAGTGACTCCTAACAAGAAGCCAACAAGCCAGGCTCTTGGTTTATATTTTCAACTACAAGAACCTGGAAATTCTAAATTTCCTTAATTCCCTCTCATTTTTGATAGTGATTATTTCACTTATTTATTCTCAAACCGCCCACATTCCGTATCCAATCATTACCATTACATAGTGACGCTTCCTCCTAGTTTCACTGAAAAGGAAACAAAAATATAAGAAAAATTCCACCATGTTCCACATCTCCACTGGGAATTTCAATTGGCTACACACACAAAGGGGAGGGAGGGAAGTACAATAAAAGAGCAAAAGTCTCCACAGCTGTACATAGTAAGTTCCAGGTCAGTTTGAGCTAAAGTGACACTCTGCCTTGAAACAAAACAAGAAAGAAAGAAAGCAGGCAGGCAAGAAAGGAGGCAAGCAAACTACAGATGCATGTACCACTTTGTGCATTGGGCTTTACATGGGTACTAGGGAATCAAACCTCACTTATTAGGCTTTGCTGGCCAAGCATCTTAACTGCTGATCTATCTGTCCATTCCCAAGACCCGGTCCAACTGATAAGACTGAAGATGCAAATGTTCAGAAAAGGGAAACCTTTTGCCTTGACTTGTCCCCTGAGACGGGGCACATGAACACTTTCTTATATATTTTTTTGTTTATTCTTATTTATTTATTATTTGGGAGCAACAGACAGAGAAACAGAGAGAGAGAGAGAGAGAGAGACAGAGAGAGACAGAGAGAGACAGAGAGAAGGAGAGAGGAGAAAGAATGGGCACGCCAGGGCCTTCAGCCACTGCAAAAGAACTCCAGATTACATGCGCCACCTTGTGCATCTGGCTTACATGTGGGGAATAGAGCCTCAAATCGGGGTCCTTAGGATTCACAGGAAAGTGCTTAACCAAAGTCCAACTAGGTGAACCAACCAGTTTACTGGATTAACTTACAGAGCACAAGTGGGGTGTTATGTACAAGAGTGTGCCAAGACAGCTGCATTATTGCAAGGTTCATACCATCAGGGCAGGAAGGAGTAAAGGGATTATTACTTGGTCTATTGATCCAAAGTATAAACAAATGCAGTCTGCTTCTGGCTTCAAACTCCACTGAGAATATTTATGATCTGAGTTCTGGTATTTCCATTTCCAGGGCTCTGAGGTGTGACTTGAGCAATACCATCAGATACAGAACAAAGTTTCTCAATCAATGAATACTAAATTGTTTTTTAAAAAATAATGCAAGACATGTAATACATGCAACTATTTGGAATAAAAAGAGTAGAGTCTAGTAATTGTGTCTGGAAAGGTGAGACCTCAGAATCACAATCTCTTTTGTTTGGCAGACACATTGTTGAGTTTATGGAGATCCAAATGTGGGCATTGAGCAGAGACTTCAGAATCATGATAACATTCTTTAGCAAAAATATTAATAAATTTATGGAGGTCCAAATGTCAGCATAGAGTTGAGAACATTTTGTTTAATGGCTCTTTATAATAATATAGGAGAAACTCAATTTGGAGGAGCTGAAGTTACAGAAGAAACAAGATTAAATGACATGGTCAGAATCTGGCACCAATGGAAAAATATGAGCACTGAGATCATCCCAAACAGGTATAGTGAAATCTTGCACCTTTTAGAAGGAAGATGGGTAGAATATAACTGTAATCTTCCCCTACATATATATTATATGATTTTTTTCTCAGAATAATCTGAAAAACAGGCTAAATTCAGTATGTGAGCTGGCAGAAAAGAGAGTCCCACGAAAAGCACTGCAAGTAAAATGAGGTCCCAGACACACTGGAGGCCTGGTGTTTTGAGGGATGAGAAAGGTAACTGTACCCTCCACAACCTCCTAGATCTCAGAGAAGTGTTAGGGGTACCATTAGCTTTCCTACAAAGCATGAGGAAGGAGAATTATTTTAAAAATATTTAATTATACAGAAATAAGCTGGCCTTTATTGATATCTCATTACAGAAAGATTTAAAAGGTAATCTAAGAAAACTTACAAAAGAGAAAACAAAATACAGCCAAGGAATATAAAAAATATTACAGGTCAAAAGAAGGCTGCTAAGTTTTCTCCACTTCTCTTTCCAATGTGCATATTTTGACAGGTTTCATGTTTTAGAAAACTATGAAAATATAGAAAAATACAAAGAACTCTCAGACATGCATTTTCCAGATTTCACAAATATTTATGCTAGACCATGGCTTTTACAAAAACTGTCTGCTTAATTTTCCTTTTTACTTTTCTAATCTTTCCATTTTGCTACTTACTTAGAGATAAATATGCATGTAAAATATATCTATATAGAGTGAAATACCTTAAATCTATATATCAAATGTGTGTTCATATTTTATATATATATATATATATATATATATATATATATATATATATATAAAATCACATATACAGTATATGTCCCTATAAGATATTTCTTAACCCTTCATCCAACTAAATTGTAGTGTATATTTCCTATAAACAGGAAATACCTGTATGGAATCATAGTACAATGATCAGTCTAAAAACTTAATCGCTATATGACACCATCTTTTACCTTGGTGATTAACTTACTCTGTGAAGGGTGGTACTAATTACTTTAGGCTTTTCATGTCTTTGTTACAACATCAAGTTCAGAGAATAGTGTAAATGGGGATATAGCCATGTTCAATGCATGTTGATCTTGAAAGTAGGTGATGTGGAGTATGCCATGTTTGCTGATCTCCTCTAATATACAACCTCAAGTAGACCTCCTGATTTTCTATATTATGTCATGTATGGAAAATACAAAGTCGTAAAATGCATTCAGTTGTCTTATCTCCTTAGTCACTGTTCTTCATTTTTCATATTTTTGAATTCTACTGGCCATTTATTTTGTATAATGTCTAGTTGAACTTATTATATATCATCTTTTTCTCATTTATTTTTATTTTTATTTATTTACTTGATAGGGAAAGAGGCAGGGAGAGAGAGAGAGATAGAGAGAGAATGGGCATGCTAGGGCATCGAGCCTCTGCAGATGAACTCCAGACACATGTGCCACCTTGTGCATCCGGCTTATGTGGTTCCTGGGGAACTGAACCTAGGTCCTTTGGTTTTGCAGGCAAGAGCCTTAATCAGTAAGCCATATCTCCAGCCCTATATATCATCTTTCCATTAAGTTTCAAATCATCACTGTTCTCATGAATATCATTAAAGTGATAGTGAGTATTCTAAGTGCCTCATATCAAGGGGCCCTCTGTCTGCCATTTTGCTACACGCTAGGATGTTCTTTACCACTGTGTCATTGGTATGTGTTTACAGGATGCTGAGATCAGACTATGAACTACGCTGTTACTCCTCAGATTTTAAGTTCCAGAATTCGCCTTGATTTTCTCTAGCATGGTCATTATGGCATTGGCCAAATGGTAATTGATTATTTATTTATTTGTGTGTGTTTGAGAGATACATAGGGGAGAGAGAGAGAGGGAGGCAGAGAATGGTCATGCCAGGGCCATTGGCTGCTGTAAATGATGCATGCATTACTTTGTGTGTCTAGTTTTTATATAGTTACTGGCAAAACAAACCTGTGCAGCAGGATTTGAAAGCAAGTGCCTTTAACAACAGAGCCATCTCCCCAGCCCCAAATGGTGTTTTATTTTTTCTTTGCAGCATTATTCAACATCCATTGGTTGGCTTTGTGATTCAGTGAAGCTTGACACCTAAGATTGTTATATGTTTGTACCTTTATTTAATTTAATAAATAACTTACTTCTATGACAGGACTCTAATGATATAATTGACCCTACACCCTACACCCCTGACCCTAAACCCTAACCCTAAAACCCTAACTCTTGGTATTAGCTAACGTAAACCCTATCTAAAACTCAGTCCTAAGCTTTACACCTTTATGGGTGTGTACTTACAAGCACAGGCTCAGATGAATTTGTGGCTGGGATCTAGTCCACTGCAGAGACTTCTTCATTACCATCCAGCATATTCTTCACAGTTCCATGGATCCTGGCATTTAAAAGAGACATGATATCTTGTTACATGTGCCTCTTAAAAACCTCAAAGGTTGCCAGGCGTGGTGGCACATGCCTTTAATCCCAGCACTTGGGAGGCAGAGGTAGGATGATTGCTGTGAGTTCGAGGCCACCCTGAGACTACATAGTGAATTCCAGGTCAGCCTGGGCTACAGTGAGAGCCCTGCCTTGAAAAACAGAAAACAAAACAAAACAAAACAAAACAAAAAAACCCTCAAAGGCTTAACAAATCCTCATTCTTGAAAACAATGTAAGCTTTGCTTGCTGGTTATAAATAAACCGTGTGGCATCTATAAGTGATAAAAATGAATTAACAGAAAAAATGCGAACTACACTGGGGGCTGGAGAGATGGCTTAGTGGTTAAGGCACTTGGCTCCAAAGCCAAAGGGCACAGGTTTGACTATCCACTACCCACTTAAAGGCAGAAGCAAAAGGTGGTGCATATGTCTCGAGTACTTTTGCACTGGCTGGAGGCACCGGCAAACCCATTCTCTGTCTCTATGTCTGTCTGTTTTCTCTCTCTCTCTCTCTCTCTCTCCTCTTGCAAATTATGAAGAAAATTATCCTTTTTTTTTTTTTTTTTTTTGGTTTTTCGAGGTAGGGTCTTACTCTAGCCCAGGCTGACCTGGAATTCACTATGGAGTCTCAGGGTGGCCTCGAACTCATGGTGATCCTCCTACCTCTGCCTCCCGAGTGCTGGGATTAAAGGCGTGCGCCACCACGCCCGGCATAAGAAAATTATTCTTAAAAATAATTAAGCCAAGCATATTGGCACACACCTTTAATCACACATCTGGGAGGCAGGAGGAGAATCAACACAAGTTTGAGGTCACTCTTAGACTGTATAGTAAATTCCAGGTCCACCTGGGCTACAGTAATACCCTACCTCAAAAAGCTGATTAGGGCCAGGCATGGTGGCACATGCCTTTAATCCCAGTACTAGGGAGGCAGAGGGAGTTTGAGGCCACCCTGAGACTGCACAGGGAATTCCAGGTCAGCCTGGATTAAAGTGAGACCCTACCTCAAAAAAATTAGTATATTCAGATATATAAATCAAGTTACAATATTATATGCATTGTCATTTGCTAGCTTGTGTCTATTATAAAGGATTAAATGACCATCAGGGAAATGCAAATTAAAACTTTTTTCAGATTACACATCACTCCTGTCAGACTAAATGCTGGTGAGGATGTGGAAAAAAAGTCTTTCTCCACTGTTGGTGGGAATGTTATCTGGTACAGCCATTGTAGAAATCAGTGTGAAGGTTTCTGAGACAGCTAAAAATGGATTTACCAGGGCTAGAGAGATGGCTTAGCATTTAAGGAGTTTACCTGCAAAGTCAAAGGACCCAAGTTTGATTTCCCAGGTCCCATGTAAGCTACAGGCACAAGGGGGAGCCTGCATCTGGGGTTCGTTTGCAGTGGCTAGAGGCACTGGAGCACCAATTCTCTTTCTCCCTCTTTCTTTCTCTTCCAAATAAGTAAATAAAATATATTTTAAAAAGTAGAATTACCATATGACCCAGATATACTACTCCTAGACATGTATCCTGAGGACTCCTGTTACCTTAGAGATACTTGCTCAACCATGTTTATTGCTGCTCTATTCACAAAAGCTAGGAAATGAAACCAGCATAGATGTCCTTCAAGGAATGATTGGTTAATGAAGATGTGTTATATTTATGTAGTGTAATTATAGTCAGTGTATAATGGAAAATGAAATTATGAAATTTGCAGGGAAATGGATGGAACTGGAAAGGATTATACTAAGTGAGGTAACCCAGGCCCAGAAAGCCAAGCACTGCATGATCCCTCTCATATTTGGATCCTAGCTAGAAATGTTTGGACTTTTATGTGAGTTGGAGTAAAAATTAGTAGCAGAGGTCAGTAAGGTAGAAAAGGGCGATAAGAGAGGGAGGAGAGGGGAGGATTTGGGGAATGGTACTGTATATATGAAATTAGATGAACAGATTACTGGGGGTGCAATGGCCTAAGTAAGGTCATGGGAAGGGTGGGGGGAGGGTTAATCAAAATTCAAGATGTTGTGAATAAGCAACATGGAAGCCTATTCTTTCGGATAACAGCACCCCCAGAAGCCATAGACTGTTACTAGAAAAATTTCAATGCCAGGGGTGGGATACCTTCCAGTGAGTTGTTGGACAGTGAGGTCCTTGAGGCCCCCAAAACATTATAGGCCACTGACAATGCTGTTGGTTTCCCATCGGAAATAAATGGTAAGACCCTATTTCTGAAGACTCCACATGCCAGGGCGGCAAGGTCACTGAGAAATCAAGCAGGAGCTGAGCTGAACACCTCCTCCCTATAGAACAGCTGACAGAAAGCTGGAAAAAGCTGTACCGCATGCAGCACTATGGGAAACAGAAGTCATCAGTAGTGAAAACACTGGGCACTGCGTCAAGTTTGGCCAGGCAGGCCAAATGACTGCACAGGTGCATGAGGGGCATGTTTGTTATGGGCAAAACCAACTGCTCTACAATTGGACTAGAGGCCTGCTCTACATGCCTGATACTGAAAACCTAATCAAAAGCCTATGGTGGGTGAGGTTATGAGTCCAAGGAGTGTAATGCCTGCTCCTGCCTGACTAAATGCATATACTATGCTCAACAAACTGTCCTGTAAGCACTTTACTTCGTGTTAATACCCATATATTAATGCTACTTTCACTTTGGGTTAGAGAAACTTCCCTTTTCAGATGGTGGTGACCACTGGGATGACCAAATAGGCACCATAGCACTGAGTAAATGCAAGAGTATTTAGCATATCTCTACCATATCTTCCAAGGTTCAGGGTCCACTGAGGAAGAGGTGGCAGAAATAATGTCAGAGCCAAGTCCCATCACTCATGGGGCCTGGTGTATGATGGCTGTAAAGCATGCGACTATTGCTTGTATGGGTTGCCCCTAAGGGACCTTGCAGACAGAACAGGCAATGTTCATGGCTTTGATATCATGCTGTCACCAATCTATACTGCATACAGATATGTGGAATGTATTTGCAAAGCTCCAAGATACAGAGAGGATTTCACACTGACCAGATCATCATATCCAGCACGATGCGGAACAAGAAACATATGGCTGATGCCCAGAGCGGGGGCAGATTCAAGTACCCCAGAGGATAGAAAATTCACATTTCAAAGAAGTGAGGATTTGCCAAGATGAATGAAGACACACTAGAAGACACGGTGGCTGAGAAGCAGCGCATGCTCACAGCTGTGAGTTCAAGCTCCCCAATCCAGGGCCCTGGACTCCCAAGGGCTTCCACTGTGCTGACACCTTTCATCATGATCAATAAATACATCTACAGTCAGGCATGGTGGCACACACCTTTAATCCCAACACTTGGGAGGCAGACATAGGAGGATCACTGTGAGTTTCAGGCTATGCTGAGACTACATAGTAAATTCAAGGTCAGCCTGGGCTAGAGCTTTGAAACCCTACCTTGAAAAAACAGAATAAAAGGCCAGGTGTGGTGGCATACACCTTTAATCCCAGCACTTGGGAGGCAGAGATAAGAGGATTTCCATGAGTTTGAGGCCACCCTAAGAGTACATAGTGAATTCCATGTCAGCCTGGGCTAGAGTGAGACCCTACTTCGAAAAACAAAAACAACAACAATAATAATAATAAACACATCTATAAGCTATCCTAAATAAACATTTAGTTAAATAGATAAAGAGAGTCAACTAATGGTCTAAATTCATACCACTAGCCAGACATAGTTGTATGTTCAAAGCCAGCCTAGGCCACATAGCAAAATCCCGCCTCAAGTAATAACAGAATAAATAAATACCACTAGTAACTAAGTCATCATTTACATGGTCCTATCTGCCATGTAACCCAGTTTTTTCCAGTTGGGTGTGTAATGTGGTAGTGAAGCACTTGCTCAGGAAATATAAGGCTCTCGGCTCAGTGCATAACACTACAAATTTTAAACAAACCTATTATGTATAAAATTTGCAAAAATAAGAATAAAGAGTAAATATTTAAAAGCAGTTGATACTTATTAAGGTTTTTAAAATTTTTTTTTGTATACTTTCCTTTATTTGAGCGAGACAGACAGACAGAGAAAGAGGCAGAGAGAGAGAGAGAATGGACACTCCAGGGCCTCCAGCCACTGCAAACGAACTCCAGATGCATGTACCATCACCTTGTACATCTGGCTTACACGGATCTGGGAGAATTCAACCTGAGTCCTTTGCTTTTGCAGGCAAGCACCTTAACCACTAAGCCATCCCTACAGCCCCTTTCTTTCTTGTTTTTTTATTTTCGACATAGGATCTCACTCAAGGCTGACCTGGAACTCACTCTGTAGTCCCAGGCTGGCCTCAAATTCAGAACAATCCTCCTACCTCTACCTCCAGAGTGCTACGATTAAAGGCGTGTGCCACCATGCCTGACATTTATCAAGTTTTAATTCTTTTATCCTCACTTGTAGTGCTGGCCAAAAAAGGAGGAGGAGGAGGAGAAGAAGAAGACAGACAGACAGAAAGAAAGAAAGAGAAAGAAAGAAAGAAAGAAAGAATATGAATATATTGCCAGGTGTGGTGGCGCATGCCTTTAATACCAGCACTCAGGAGGCACAGATAGAAGGATTGCCATGAGTTCAAGGCTACTTTGAGACTACATAGTAAATTCCAGGTCAACCTGGGCTAACCCTACCTCAAAAGCTATATGTTTAATTTTATGTCTGAATGATCACAGGCACCTGCCAAAAGCAGTTACTAACAATTGGAACATTATTAAATGGCCAGGATATGATACAGCAAAGACGTGAGTGGCTCACATTTCAAAACAGGATTTCCCACTGCAACAGACACATAGCAAACATTTAGCAACACTGAAAGTAGCCAGCAGAAGGACTTATATAAGCAATTAAGATATTTCACCAGTATGCTGTATATATTACATAGATGACTGCTACTTTTTTTTCAATATAAAGTGCAGTTACATACAAACATACCATATAGGTTTTAGTAGGGGTAAAAAATAAAAATAAAGAAAGAAAACTCCTATGCCCTATTAGAAACTTCAAAAGAGGGATATCCAGGTGTGGTGGCAGAGGTAGGAGGATTGACATGAGTTCAAGATCAGCATGTGACTATAAAGTGAGATCCAAGTCAGCCAGGACTACAGTGAGAACCTACCTCGAAAGAAACTAAATGAGGGAATAAATTACCATTCAGTGTCTTTTAGCATAATACCCTTAATAGTGTTTAGCATAGTAGCCAAAATAGCCTGTATTAAATTTACAGACTTCTTTTAGTTGTTGCTCTTTTTTTTAAGAGAGAGAGAGAGAGAGAGAGAGAGAGCAAGAAACAGACAGACAGAATTGGCCCCCAAGGGTCTCCAGCCACTGTAAAAAAAACTCCAGACATGTGTGGTACCTTGTGCACATGTATGACCTTGTGCATCTGACTTATGTCAGTTCTGGAGAGTCAAACATGGGCCCTTAGGTTTCACAGGCAAGGGCCTTAAGCACTGAGCCATCCTCAAGCCCTACTAGCTATGCTTTGAAACCTGAGGTATCCTAAGAGATGTAAAACAAAACAAAACAAAATCCCTCAAGTTCATCTTCACTCACAACAGGAGAAAATGCAGATAACACCAGGAAAGCCAGTGGTTTTAGAAAGTGTCTGGAAAGATATCAAGGCTTACAGGATCAAGTCCCTCAGGGAAATCTCTGATGCTCTGCACAGCCAGAAGGGAGGTGCTGCAAACACATGGCTTCCATCCCAAGCAGACAGCAACATGGAGTTCCTCAGTGTAGTTCTCTAATGTTAACTCTTCCTGCTATGGAAAGCTAATTCACATCCAGAATACCTAAGGGGGCCAGGATGTGCTGGTACATGTTTTCATCCCAGCAACAAGGGGCAGGGGGGGGCACAGGGAAGAGTATTACTTTGAGTTTGAGGCCAGTCTGGGTCTACAGAATGACGGCCACGTCAGCCTCGTGTAGATAAGACCCTAACTCGAAAAACAGTAACAAAAGCAACAAAAAGAATAACTAAGGGATGAGGCAAGACATGGAGGGAAAATAATATTAAAATGTACCCCTGCCCCATCTAACACTGGTTGGAAAATTAGGAAAATTCATCTCAGTGATGTTTTGTGTCAAAAGAAAAAAAAACATTTCAAGACTACTGAGGCAGTTTAATATGAATGTGCCCCCAAAAGCAAAAAAGCAGGAATGTCCTCAAGCCTGACCTAGCACTCCCCATGTTGGTACAATCAGAGAAGTCTTATGCTCTTTTAAAAATTTGTATTTATTCTTTTCATTTATTTATTTGAGAGTGACACACAGAGAGAAAAAGAGGCAGAGAGAGGGAGAGAGAGAAAGCAAAAGTGAGAGTGCGTACCGGGTCCTCCACTCAATACAAACAAACTCCAGATGCATGCACCACCTTGTCCATCCATCTGCCTAACGTGAGTACTGGGGAATCGAGCCTTGAACTGGGGTCCTTAGGCTTCACCAGCAACTGCTTAACCACTAAGCCATCTCTCCAGCCCCTAGAGAAGTCTTCCTCTTATCTCTTGCCTAAAGGAGTGCTCTAGATCTGTTTTTCTATAAACAACCTGTGCCCTTCTCCTACACCCCTTTCCTAGAACTGAGGTTCCTGGAAGATTTAAATCTGATAGTGGCATTATGGCTACTCAGCCCCAAAACTTAGCATCATGGCAGGTTAGCTCAGCCTCCATTCCGAATCCATAAGTGACCCAATTTGGGTCATAGGGCAGGCTTTACCCCCTAAAACCTTCCATATGGCAGGAGCTCTCTATACTTTCTCCACTTGCCTCCTCTGAATCTAATAAAATCTCTCTAAACCTTACCCTATGATCTGTGAATTTCACTTCTTAAGTTTGTAAGACAAGAATCTGGAGATACCACAAAGTTATTGGTGCAAAGCACTCATCAGATATAAATAACTTCCTCATTTTCATGCCATACTCAGATGGTGAAGACACCCTACCTTCTCCCAGGCCAGTGACCCTCCCCCTCCTTTTACCAGACAGTGTCAATAGCTCCATTAACATTTCCATAGACCTGCCTATCACTGCCTAGCTCTGCTCAATTAACTTTGACAGGCCCACTAAGAAAAGACATTCTCCACTGGCATCAGATTATATCTGGAGGAAAAACCCCTTCCTACCAGATTCTTTTTTCTCTAGGTAGAGTCTAGCTCTAGGCCAGGCTGACCTGGAACTCAGTATTCACTATGCAGTCTCAGGTTGGCATTTAACTCACAATGATCCCCCTACCTCTGCCTCCCAAGTCCTTGGATTAAAGACATGCACCACCATTCCTGACCCTACAGCATTTTTCAACATCTTTGAGATCTACATATAGCAAACTCACTTTAATTTTAAAAAAATATTGGGCTCAAGAGAGGGCTTAGCAGTTAAAGCACTTGCCTGTGAAGCCTAAGGACTCAGATTCATTTCCCCAGTACCCACATAAAGCCAGATGTACATGGTGACACTTGCATCCGGGATTTGTTTGCAGTGGCTGGAATCCCTGGCACACTCATTGCCTATTTCCTCATTTTCTTCCTCTCTCAAATAAATACAGAAAAATAAAATAGTTAAAAAATTTTAGAGCCAGACATGGTGGTGCATGCCTTTAATCCTAGCACTCGGGAGGCAAAGGTAGGAGGATAACCAGGAGTTCAAGGAAACCCTGAGACTACACGGTGAATTCCAGGTTCACCTGAGCTAGAGTGAAACCCTACCTCAAAAAAAAAAAAATTAAATGTTAACCACCTTTGCTTCAGTTATGTTTCCTTATATGTAAGTCTGTCCAGTATCCTTAT
>CM070778.1:20685567-20706070 GCA_036346955.1 Dipus sagitta
CATTAAGTAAAGTGCTTACAGGGCAGTTTGGTGAGCACAGTATATTCATTTAGCCAGCCAAGAGCAGGCATTATACTCCTTGGGCTCATGACCTCCACCTCCCCTACCATAGGCTTTTGATTAGATTTCAGTACCAGGCATGTATTCTGTCCTGTGGAGTGGGCCTCCAGTACAATTACCAGTTGGTTTTGCCCATAACACATATGCCACTATTGCACCTGTGAGGTCATTTGGCCTGCCTGGCCAAACTTGCCACAGTGCCCACTGTTTTCACCACTGATGACTTCTGTCTCCCAGAGGGCTGCATGCAGTGCAACTTTTTCTAGCTTTCAGTTGGCTGTTCTACAGGGAGGAGGTCTTCAGCGTAGCTCCAGCTTGATTTCTCAGTGACCTTGCAACCCAGGCATTTGGAATCTTCACCAATAGGGATTTACCATCTGTTTCAGATGGGAAACCTGTTGTCAATGGCCTGTAATGTTTTGAGGGCCTCAGGGACCCCATGGTCCAACAACTCACTGGAAGGTATCCCATCCATGGCACTGAACTTTTTCTATTAACAGTCTATGACTCTGGGTCTGTTGTTATTCAAAAAAGTAGATTTCCATATAGCTTATTCACAACATCTAAAATTTTGATTAACCCTCCTCCACCTTTCTCATGACCTCACTTATGCCATTGTACCACCCAGTAATCTGTTCATCTATTTACATATATACAGTACCATCCCCTTAAGTCCTCCCCTCTCCTCCCTCTCTTATAGCCCTATCCTAGCTGACTGGCCTCTGCTACTATTTTTTATTCCAACTCATATAAAAGTCCAAAAATTTGTAGCTAGGATCCACATATGAGAGAGAACATGCAGCACGTGGGTTACCTCACTAAGTATGATCCTTTCCAAATCCATCCATTCCCCTGCTAATTTCACAATTTCATTTTTCTTTACCACTGACTAGAACTCCATTGTACAAATGTACCAAATATTTATTATCCACTCATCAGTTGAGGGACATCTAGACAGGTTCCATTTTCTAGCTGCTGTGAATAGAGCAACAATGAACATGGTTGAGCAAATATCTGTCAGGAAGTGAGAAGAGTCCTCTGGATATTTGTCTAAGAGTGCTATAGCTGGATCATATGGCAAATCTATTTTTAGCTGTCTCAAAAGCCTCCACACTGATTTCCACAATTTCTGGACCAGATTACATTCCCACCAATAGTGTGGAAGTGTTACCATTTTTCCACATTCTTGCCAACATTTATTGTCATTTGTTTTCTTGATGACAGCTATTCTGACAGGAGTGAGATGGTATCTCAAAGTAGTTACAGTTTTTCCCTGAGGGTCAATCAAATCTTTATAACATACATAAGCTAGAAAATGACAATGCAAACAATATTGTAACTTGATTTATATATCCAAATATACTACTTTATTCTGTGTGTGTTTTGAGGTATGGTATCACTCTAGCCCAGGATGACCTGGAATTCACTATGTAGTCTCAGGGTGGCCTTGAACTCATGGTAATTCTTTCCCTTTCTGCCTCTCAAATGCTGTGATTAAAGGTGTGCGCCACCACACTTAGCTTAATTCTTTTTTTTTCTAACATTTTTAACAATTCATTTGCAAGCAGAGAGAGATAGAAGATAGAGAATGGGCTTACTAGAGCCTCCAGCCCCTCAAAATAACCCCAAACACATGCACCACCTTGTGCTTCCGGCTTTAAGTGGGTACTGGGGAACCAAACCTGTGTCCTTTGGCTTTCAAGACAAGTAATTTAACCAGTAAACCAGCTCTGAAACCACTGGCTTAATTTCTATTTTATCTGCTAATTCATAATTAAAATATATATGTAATATGGATTACATAATATCCAGGGAACAAAGCTTACATTGTTTGCAAGAACTATTACTTGTTAAGGCTTTGAGAGTGGGTCTTAAGAGGCTCATGTAACAAGATGTCATGTCTCTCTTAAATGCCAGAATCCAGGGAAATGTAGAGAATGTGCTGGATGGTAATGAAGAAGTCACAATAAATTACTATGTGCCTGCACTTGTCAGTACTCACCGGCAAGGGTGTAAGGGTTAGGGTGGGGTTTTACACAGGGTAAAAGTTACAGTTAGGGTTGGGTTAGGAATGGGTGTTGGGGTTGGGGTTGTTGGGGTTGGAGTTAGGGCTTTGGGTTAGGGTTAGAAGTTTGGAGTTAGGGCTTGGATTACAGGGTAGGGTTAGCGGTATGGGTTAGGGTTAGGGGTTAGGGGTTAGGGTTTAGGATAAGGGTTTAGGGTTTAGCAGTTAGGGTAAGGTTTAGGGGATAGGGGTTAGAGTTAGGGGTTAGGGTTAGGGTTTAGGATTAGTGTTTAGGGTTTACGGGTTAGGGTTTAGGGTTTAGGGGTTAGGGTAAGGTTTAGGGGTTAGGGTTAGGGGTTGGGGTTTAGGGGTTAGGGGTTAGGGGTTATGGTTAGGGTTGTTATGGTTAGGTGTTAGGGGTTAGGGTTAGGGAGAGGGGTGAGGATTAGGGTTAGGGACAGGGGTTAGGGGTCAGGGTCAGGGTCAGTCCAAGGGTCAGCATCAGGTTCATCTTTGTGGATTGGATAAATCTGAGCCTTTTTTTTGAAGAGAGAAGATTCTATAACCTAGGGTGAGAGCTTCGCTCTCACCCTAGGTTAGAGAATCAGGAGGTTTTAGGTCCAAAAAATGCAACAAAGACACAGGGAATCCCTGTGTGCTAGGGAAAGGAGGTGCCTGACACACATGTGACTTAAGAGGTCACATCCGCATGGGACATGCAGAGCTTACAGGTGAAGTGAGACACTACCTATGAGTCCTGAGCCCCTTTCTAGCAGGAGGACTGATGTCTGTTTGAGGCAGTAGACACACAGGAGTCTCCCAAGTGCGAAAGGGTGAAGAAAATATGAGTAACGTAAAACCCATGTGCAAGTATGGACATTCTTTATGCCGTTATAGGCCCAGGGCAAAATTGCTGAAGCCAGGCCAGAAAGAATTAGGAGTGTCAGGATCAAAACTTGTCTTCTGAGGGACTGTGTACACATTCGCAGGCTCTTGAGAACCATCGTGACCCAACAATGGATGCAGGTGGAATGAAGGACCAGAAGGGTAAGTATTGGAAAATCGTGGACGTACCCCTCGTTCATTGAGTAACATTCACAGATATCAAGGAGAATACGGTAAGTACGTAACACAGGGTCCACTGGGAATGCAGTTAGAATTTGTTGTGGCTTTACTTGCTCCTCACAATCATGAGAAATGTCCATGCGACATGGAAGAAGAAGAGCAGGCATGACTATGCTTTATGGTGACATTGTAGACGACACTGCAGCCAGCATCTTCAGTTTTCCAAACAGGTTCTTGTATATCACACTGGAATGATATCTTTACTTGCCAGAAAATGATAGCAATGTCTTTGGGTCAAATGGAAGTCATATACATATTTCATTCTAGGGTATCCCTGTTGAAGGACAAACATTTAGGCCTGTTTGTAACTTTGGACCCATCTTGCAGCGTTTTCATCTGATCTCTGATTTTCAATGATCAGAGCAGTTGAGTATCATAAACACAGGGAGCTTGAAGTCATGGCAGGCACCTTTACTGGCAGCAGAGATAAGAGGATGAGCATGACATTGCAGCCACCCTGGGGCTACCTTCTGAATTCCAGGTCAACCGGTACTAGAATTCAAGCCTGGCTGGAAAAAGAAAGGGAAAAGGAAAAAAGCTGTGGGAGGCATGGGTACTGGGAAATACCTTAGCGGTTAGAGCCTTTGAGTCTGAAGCCAAAGGCCTCCTGTTCGAATTCCAGGGACGGACGCAAGCGGGATGCACGCAAGCCCGAAGCACAAGGGGGCGCTCATGTGGGCTAGGGCACCTGATGTGCCCGTTCCCTGTATCTGTCCCTTTCTCTTCTCTATCTCTCTCTTTCTTTCTCATATTTAAAGAAGTAAAATACTTTCTTTTTGCCTTGGGTGGGTGGGGGGGTGGGGGATGAAAATGTGCTCAACACAGGTTTCTGAAGAGAGAGGGCCTCCTTGGCCAGCACCTGTCATGTGTACTTAGGAATTTTATTCTGATAGAAGGTAAGCAAATCAATTCCTATTCAAAACAAGTCAAGAAGGAATTAAAGAACCTATGTGAGTGGCATTCAACACAGAAGCAAGAGTCCTACCGCCTCTGTCATTGGGTGGAAAGAAAACACCACTCCTTAGAAGTCCTGGAGTTGTCAGCCTCTTTCTCAAGAAACCTGGACCAGCATACATGCACGTTACAGAAAGCTGACACCTCATCATCACGAGTGACAAGGGTAAGCGAGCAGTCCACGGATGTGGACTCAGATGTTCTCGACGATTTTCAAATCTCTGAATGTTTGATATGTGATGCAGGTTCTCCTAGTCTATCAGCTGGCTTGGCACTGGTGGAGGCCCTCCTCCTTCAGTCAATTAAAGGATACTTTCTGGAGCTTGTCCGTCATGTGTCCACTGCGAGTGCCCACAGGCAGGCCTCGGGGCTACGGGGTGCGGAACACCAGGCTTCTGTTGCTCGCCTACCTGGCTTACCTGGCGCTGGGCACCAGGGTGTTCTGGGCGCTGGAGGCCAGTCCACTCTGCGTGCCAGCCGCAGCCTTCAGCGCGACAAGTGGGAACTCCTGCAGAACTTCACGTGTCTGGACGGCCCTGCGCTGGACCTGCTGATCTGGGTCAGGCGATGGAGGGGTGGGCAAGGGGGCACACGGGGGTGAAGGATGCCCTGTGGTCTGGGACCCGAAAGCGCCACCGCCCGGAGTGTTTAAACCCATAGAGAGGTAGAGAGGGACAGACACAGGGCACGACAGTGCTGCGTGTGGTTTGGGGTGAGAGGACCACGGACCTGTCTCTCTTGCTGCGCAGCCAAGGGCTGAGGCCACACAGCCCAGTAGAGGCCGCTTTCCTGGAGACCTGAGCACGTGACTTTCCTGGCCTTCCCAGCCAGGCTCCAGTCTCAGGATCTTCTCTCCAAGCCCTGTCTGCTCCACTCCCAGCTCACTTCCTTCCCCAGTTCTCCCAGGGGCTCCAGCCATGCTCAGGAATGACTTTTCCTCTGACTCCGTGGCATGCGCGTGCAACACGTGGAATTCTTCAAGGTCAAGAGCAAGCCGCTGGGCTCTTGGCCATGCTGCTCCACCCGCTCTACCATTGGCCCCCCTGTATCTGCACACGCCTGTAGTCCTGGGGGTGCCTCCCTCACTGTCCATACTGAATGCTGCGGCCAGGGACGTCTGCACATCTTCTCTTGTCCTCCTGGCCACATGACGCTGGGATGCAAGCCGGGTCCTCTTCATCACATCCTCGCAGGAGATCGCCCCTGGCAACCCTGCGAGCCACCCGCCGCCATGGCGCCTGCCTCCACTTTGCTTAGCGATCTAGGATGAGGCCTGTCACACTCCAGCCCCAGCGAGGGAGAGCCAGTCACGGTCTGGCTTCCAACTCCCTCTCAGTTTATTTCTTTTTTTAAAAAAAAATTTAAATTGTATTTATTTATTTATTTATTTGAGACAGAGAGAGAAAAAAAAATAGGCAGGGGGAGAGAGAGAATGGGCATGCCAGGGCCTCCAGTCACTGCAAACACACTCCAGATGCATGCACCCCTTGTGCATCTGGCTTACGTGGATCCTGGGGAATCGAACATGGGTCCTTTGGCTTTGTAGGCAAACACCTTAACCACTAAGCCATTTCCCCAGCCCCTCAGTTTCTTTCTTTTGTTTGTTTTGCCTTTGTTTTTCAAGGTAGGGTCACATTCTAGCCCAGACTGACCTGGAACTCAGTAGCTCCAGGCTGGCCTCAAACTCACAGAGATCCTGATACCTCTGCCTCCCAAGTGCTGGGACTAAAGATGTACACCACCTATCAATTTCTTTCTTTCTTTCTTTTTTGGGGGAGGGGGTTCAAGGTAGGGTCTCACTCTAGCCCAGGCTGACCTGGAATTTACTATGTCGTCTTTTGGGTGGCCTCAACCTCACGGCGATCCTCCTATCTCTGCCTTCCAAGTGCTGGGATTAAAGGCGTGCGCCACCATGCCCGGCACCTATCAGTTTCTTGATTCTTTGCCTTCGGACAGTCTTACCTTCAACCTCTGCTGCTGTTGTCCTATCTACCCAAATGGATTTCCATTTGAGAGGACCCTCAGGAAAAGACCTGATAAAAAGCCTCCTCCTCCGTGAAGCCTCCCACCCTGCCTCCATCTTTCCTGGCAGCCCAGCATGATGTCTCTAACAATGGGATGACAGCAACTGCCAACACTAGCCATGGCCAGGTGCTTTTCTAAGTCTCCATAGCAAATACCTCCTTCGGCCCTCACAGCAACTTATGAAATAAGCATCATTAGCATTCTCATTCCACAGATGAGGAAACTGAGGCATGGAGAAGTCAAGGGACTGGTCCAGGATGATGTACCTACATGGCCTCCTGAGTGCCCAAAGCAACATAGATGGTGCTATGTTGGAGTTAATGTAATCGAGCTCGGTCCCATTGAGACATGAGGTCATAGCTATTTCATTATCTAGCCCCCTTAAGTGTCACATGCCATGCCCAATCTAGTGTGTTCTGAAAGAGTCGGGCTGCACAGGACAGAAAGTGAGGTATGTGAGGCCTGTGAGGTATGACAGGACCCACTCTGACTTGGCTTTGGGGTGAGAAGGGGAAGGATTGTCCCTCTGATCCCTGTTCCTGATTGGGGGGTGTGAGGGAGAGCTGTTTAGTAGGATGGGGAGAGGCACCTTGCCATGAATAGACTGAGAGTCAAAAGTGAGGAGTTAGCCGGGCGTGGTGGCGCACGCCTTTAATCCCAGCACTCGGGAGGCAGAGGTAGGAGGATCACCGTGAGTTCGAGGCCACCCTGAGACTCCATAGTGAATTCCAGGTCAGCCTGGGCTAGAGTGAGACCCTACCTCAAAAAACCAAAAAAAAAAAAAAAATTGAGGAGTTGCCAGGTGTGGTGGTGCACGCCTTTAATCCCAGCACTCAGGAGGCAGAGGTAGGAGGATCGCCATGAGGTTGAGGCCACCCAAAAGACTACATAGTGAATTCCAGGTAAGCCTAGGCTAGCGTGAGACCTTACCTTGAAAAAAAAAAAACACAGAAGAAGAAGTTTATTAGGGTAACTTATAGGAGTACAAATAAGCATGGGTAACTGATTAAAAGGCATTCCTACAAAAGCCTGCCCCAGCACTGGTGATCATTCAGAAAAGCTGTGTCCCTGGAGCTTTCTGCACGCCTTGCAGGCAACTCCACCAAAGAGTGTCCTCTCCCCCAGCAATGGGGAGGTGTTGGGAGCTGCAGCTTCTCTGAGACCTTGGGGACTGCAGCTGGTCTTTGACCTCTTGACACAGAGGCAATTAACTTAGGGTCTTGTTGAAACAGGCACCGGGCATAGAGGCCTTATCGTACGGCCTTGGAGAAGTGGGCGCCAGACACAGAGGCATAAATTATTATACGACCCTGGTGAAGCTGACTTTAGGCACGTAGGCATTGCTGAAAGAAGTTTTCTTTTCTGTATATAAGCTTGTGTTTGACTGAATAAACCTGAGCCTTGATCAGAACCTGTCTTGGCTCCATTCCTTGTGTTCTTGTCTCAGATTCATTCCCACTCCCTCCTTCGAGGTCTGTTTAGACTTGTGCTGCAGGCCGGCACATAGTGGCGCCCGGAACATGGACTTTGAATACAAGGGAACTCAGTGAGGAATGCCAACATCAACTCAGGATCCGTGGAAGAAGTAAAGATTAAAAAGAAGACTGTAGTCGCCCGCTCAGTCTTCTGGAATAAGGTAAGTTGGCGCAATTATGGGACAAGCAAAGAGTAAAAAGGAGCTAATTGCTGTAGTAAGAGATATTTTAAGGCACAAGGAATTGGGATTGCATCAAGTTCTTTAAGCAAATTTTTTAATTTTGTTAATAAAAGGAGCCCTTGGTTTATAGAGCAGGGAAATGTTGATTCAGATGCTTGGGATAAGGTAGGGAAAGAATTAAATGTCTGAACTAATTTTTGTGTGTGTGTGTATGTGTTTATGTGTGCTCATTGTGCTTGCTAGTCGTGTCGTGTTTGTGACTGTTTGTGACTAAAGAGATGAGATAAACACAGGTGACACCCCTTTCTCTTCTAGAATCAATTTGCTGTAATTTTTTAATAGCCTTATAAAAAAGATGGTTAATAATGTGGTGAGATGAATTGATTGAAGGAACTGGAAAGAAATTTTTCAATGTTGGGACATAGAATGCTCATTAAAAAATGCTTTTGAGTGGTACTTAGATCAGAATGTTAAAGTATGTAAATAAAGGTGTGCGGATGTTAAAAAAAAAGAGAGAAAGAAAGAAAGAAAGAAAGGAAAAAAGAAAGAAATATTCAGGCTAAACCTAAACACCATGCCTAAAGTTAGAGGTTTTTAAACTAAATATGTTGGGATAGCTTGCTTAAGCTTTATCAAATTTAATTCATGAGTAAAACATAAAATTGTTTTATGTTAATAAAAATTTCTGTGATACATGAAATCAATAGCTATCAAGTTTAAGCCAAAATCATTGGTTGTCAAATAATGTTTTTTCTTTCAAAAAGATTTATCAAGGGTTATATTAATATTTAGCTAGCTGTTTTGGCTCAGAAAAGACCAGATTCTACTCTATTGTATGTAAAGTAACTGTCTCAATTTTGGCATCTTAATGTCCTGTTACTTGAAAATCTATAGGCAAAGCTTGTTTATCAGGAGGAGAATATTTAATTTGGAAAGTAGAATTCTATATGTTATGCAAAAAGACTGCAATGTTAAATCAACAGGTAGGGAATGGTAACTGGAATGTTGATATGCTTACTGGGGAAGGAAACTATGCTGGAAATGACAATCAAATTGTATATCCCCGAGCTGTTTATCAACAAATAGCCACAGCAGCTCGTAAAGCGTGGTTTACTCTTCCTTCAAAAGGAGAAGCTGTGGGGGAGAATTTAACTAAGATTATACAGGGTCCTGATGAGAATTATGCTGATTTTGTTGATAGATTGATAAAAACAGCAGGGAGAGTATTTGGAGATGCTGGTGCTGGTATGGACTTTGTAAAACAGCTTGCTTATGAAAACGCAAATAGTGCTTGCAAAGCAGCTATACGGCCTTATAGAAGGAAAGTTGATCTACAAGGATATATTAGATTATGTGCTGATATTGGCCCTAGCTATACGCAGGGGATAGCCATGGCTGCAGCGTTACAAGGAATTCCTTTTCAAATGGCCGCCACTGCAGCAAGATCTGACAAGTGCTTTTCTTGTGGAAAATTAGGACATATGAAAAAAGATTGTCCAATTAAAAAAAAAATGGAAATCCCAATAATCCAGCTTTCGGTCTTTGCCCAAGGTGCAGAAGAGGAAAACACTGGACAAAGGAATGTAGATCTCAAACAGATAGAGATGGCAACCCTATTGTCCAGCAGCAGGGAAACGGGAGGAGGGGCCAACCCCAGGCCCCGCAAAGACAAGTTTATGGGGCAATTCAGTTCGTTCCTCAAACAGCCAGTTACAGCCAGTCTCCCAACTTCTCCGAGCCACCCCAGGGAGTGCCGGACTCGACCTCAGTTCCTCCACCTACACAGTATTGACTCCAGAAATGGAACTTCAAGCATTACCTACCGGAGTATGTGGCCCACTGCCAAAGGACAATGTAGGCTTAATTTTGGAAAGAAGTAGCAATACTATGCAGGGATTACAAATAGCACCTGGAGTTATTGATGCAGATTTCACAGGAGAACTTAAAATTATGGTGTCTTCTCCAAAAACAATCTTTACAATATTGCCTGGTCAGAGAATAGCTCAATTGTTGCTCCTCCCTATGATAAGAACTGGAAGGGTTGCTAATGTTCAGGGTCGAGGGACTCAAGGATTTGGTTCATCAGATGCTTACTGGGTTCAACCTATCAGTAAGGAACGTCCAAAATTAACTTTAAAATTAAATGGGAAGCATTTTGAAGGGTTAATAGACACTGGAGCTGATGTTACTATTTTGTCTGGTAATCATTGGCCTGCTTCTTGGCCTAAGCATCCTACAGGGACTGAATTGAGAGGTATTGGACAATCCTCTTGTCCTGAGCAGAGTGCTGCAGAATTACTTTGGGAAGATAAGGAAGGAAATACTGGGTATTGTAAACCTTACATTATAGACAGTTTGCCTTTAAACCTGTGGGGAAGAGATGTTTTAAGTCAGATGAAATTGTTAATGTGTAGTCCTAATGAAATTGTTACTGCTCAAATGCTTAAACAGGGTTACTTGCCTGGTAAAGGATTAGGAAAATGGGGACAAGGTGACTCATTACCTATTCAAGTAGCTTCTAATACAAATCATCAAGGGCTGGGGTATTTCCCCTAGTGGCCACTGGTCAGGCCGTGCCACCCCACGCAGAGCCTATTTGCTGGAAAACTGATGATCCTGTATGGGTGGATCAGTGGCCTTTGACATGGGAAAAACTGGTAGCTGCTCAAACGTTAGTTCAAGAGCAATTAGAGGCAGGGCATATAGAGGAATCATCTTCACCCTGGAATACACCAATTTTTGTCATTAAAAAGAAATCAGGAAAGTGGCGATTACTACAAGATCTGAGAGCTGTGAATGTTACTATGCATTTAATGGGAGCATTGCAACCTGGTCTGCCTAGTCCTGTAGCTATTCCAGCTGACTTTTCTAAAATGATTATTGACTTAAAAGATTGCTTTTTTACTATACCTTTACATCCACGAGATTGTTGCCGTTTTGCTTTTAGTGTTCCTTCTAGTAACTCTAAGGAACCTATGAAAAGATATCAATGGAAAGTTCTCCCTCAGGGTATGGCTAATAGTCCAACTTTATGTCAGAAATTTGTGGCTAAGGCTTTAGCTTCTACAAGAAGCAAATTTCCTCAAATATATATTATTCATTATATGGATGATATTTTACTAGCTGGAAAGGAAAAGACAGATGTTTTGACTTGTTTTTCTTACATGGAACAACAGCTCACTATGTGGGGATTAAAAATTGCACCTGAAAAGGTACAAGAAGATTCCCCTTTTCCTTATCTTGGGTTTTATTTATATCCAAAACAAATTAAACCACAGAAAGTTACTCTTAAAACACAGAACCTTACCACTTTAAGTGATTTTCAAAAATTGCTAGGAGATATTAATTGGATTAGGCCTTATTTAAAACTTACTACTCATAAATTAAAACCTTTATTTAATATACTACAGGGGGACTCTAATCCTTCTTCTTTTCGTTCTCTTACACCTGAAGCTTCTAAAGCATTAATTACAGTACAAAAGGCTATAGAAGAACAATTTATCACTTATATTGACTATAGTAAAGAGTTGTGGTTACTTGTATTTCCCACCCCATATACTCCAACAGGATTGTTGTGGCAAGGAGCCCCTATACTATGGGTGCATCTTGCATCTTCCCCTCCAAGAACTGTCACTCCTTATTATGATGATGTTGCTAAAGTAGTGATGGAAGGAAGGGCTAATTCTATTAAATATTTTGGAATAGAACCACAGGTTATCTGTCAGCCTTATAATTCAAAACAGGTTTCTTGGCTTTTTGCTTTTTCAGATACTTGGGCATTATCCATGGCAGGTTTTGCAGGAAGCATTGATAATCATTACCCTAAACATAAATTGATTCAGTTCTTCATGCAACATCAAGTCATTTTTCCTTGCAATACACAATTTTCTCCTATCAAGGAGGCTATGTTGGCTTTTACAGATGGATCTTCTTCTGGCCTAGCTGCTTATTCTTTAAATGGACAAACATATACTTTTAATACTCCTTATAAATCTGCACAGTTTGTAGAACTGGCAGCCTTTAAAGCTTTATTACAACATACTGCTACTATATCTGTTAATATTTACACTGATAGCCAATATATTGTCCGCTCAGTTCCTTATTTAGAAACCTGTAGTAGAATAAGTCCTTCTTCTACTGTTTACAATTTGTTTGCACAGGTTCAACTTTTGATTCTCCAGCGCTCAGCCCCTTTCTATGTAGGACACCTTTGTGCTCATTCTGGCCTCCCCGGACCCTTAGCTCAGGGAAATGCTATTACAGATGAGGCTACTAGAATTTTTTCTGTGGAAGAAGCTATTAATGCTCATAAGCTTCATCATCTTAATGCTAATACTCTACGTCTTAAATATAAAATTACACGTGAACAAGCACGACAGATTGTTAAAAATTGTCAACAATGTCTCACATTTTTACCTGTGCCACACCATGGTGTCAATCCTCGAGGTTTGACTCCTGGCCATTTATGGCAAATGGATATAACTCATGTTCCTGAGTTTGGAAAAATGAAATTTGTACATGTTTCTATTGACACTTATTCTGGTTTCATTTGTGCTTCTGCTCAAACGGGAGAAGCTACTAAACATGTTATTGCTCATTGTCTTCATTCTTTTAATATTCTAGGAGTACCTAAACAACTGAAAACAGATAATGGTCCAGGATATACAAGTGCAGGATTTAAGCACTTTTGTTCTTCTTTTAATATTGAACATGTTACTGGAATTCCTTATAACCTCCAAGGGCAAGGTATCATTGAATGAGCAAATAGAACATTAAAAATCTGGTTACAAAAAACAAAAAAGGGGGAAATGACACAGGGATCAGTAACAAAATGGCTAAATCATACTTTATTTATTTTAAATTTCTTACTTTTGGAAGCAAAAGGGTTTTCTGCTGCTGACCGTTTTTGGCATGCACAAACCAAAACTAATTATGCTAAAGTAATGTGGAAAGATCCATTGACTAACAAATGGAGTGGACCCGACCCTGTATGGGGACGAGGATCTGTTTGTATTTTTTCACAGAAAGAAAATGGAGCCAGATGGTTGCCAGAACGCTTGGTCCGGTATGCAGGCCATGAGATTGAACAAGAGGACACTGCTGATCCTGATAATATGGTGTCATCTACATCTTGCTTACAGTGAAGTCTAATGGACTGTCCTCAGGACTTTGGTGGTCAGACAATGGACATCAGCAAACTTACATGTGGAAAATTGCTGCTGCTATGGGAGGTATCAAGGTTACATCTGACAGCAATAATCCAAATAGTCTTCCAAAGGGAACTGATATGGCTTGTGTTACACCACCTTATGCCCTGATGTTAGGAAATATAAATATTACTTGACATCATGGGTCTGAAGGAATATTTAATGTTACCTGTGATAATTGTAGTCTGTCCAATTGTATTTCTCATGATTCTAAAACTGTAATGATTGTTAAACAACCTGCATTTGTTATGATTCCTGTAAATCTTTCTAAGCCTTGGTATTCTGACAAGGGTATTCACATACTAGAGGAGGTTAAAAATAGTTTAAGTAGACAAAAGAGAGTTATAGGTTTAATTATTGCTGGGATTGCTGCATTTATTACATTGTTAGCTTCTATTACTACTGCTGCTGTTGCTCTTACACAAGAAGTTCATACTGCACACTTTGTTAATAATCTAGCTAAAAACGTTTCTGTTGCTCTGGGAACTCAAGTAACCATAGATAAAAAGTTAGAAGAAAAAATAAATACTTTGTTTGATGTAGTGACATATTTAGGAGAGCAAATTCAAGGATTGAAGATTAGAGCTCGATTGGAATGCCATGCAAATCACCAATGGATCTGCATCACTTCTAAAACTTACAATGCTAGTTATGAAGATTGGGTAAAGGTCAAGATGCATTTAGAAGGAA
The DNA here is from genome assembly GCA_036346955.1 of Dipus sagitta. NCBI lineage: Eukaryota > Metazoa > Chordata > Mammalia > Rodentia > Dipodidae > Dipus > Dipus sagitta. The sequence goes on from CM070778.1 coordinate 20,699,291, forward strand.
TTTGGCACCATGATAACATTTCGTTAGATTTGGTTAGTTTACATTCAGAAATTCTAGCTATACAGAAGAGTCATCTTGATTTTGATGCCACTAAGGCTGCTAATGATTTAATTGCTGCAATTAAGTCTGTGTTGCCTGGCTGGGACTCTCTGAGTTCCTGGGTAGGCAGCTTTGCACCTGTGGGAGTTTGCCTTCTGCTTCTCTTATGCCTATTGCCTATTTTCTTCAAGTGTCTAATGAGGTCTATTGTAAATGTTCGCGCAGAGGTCCGAGCTATGCACTATAGAACACGTCCTTGGCTCCCTCAGACTTTATCCTAATTCTCCCTGAATTTTATCCGGCTGGTAGCCAGAGATGGGTAAGATCGGGGGAGGAGACATCCAACCTAAGACAGGGCACGTATTGAAGGATAATACGTTTGTCCAATGACGGGTAAGGATGTTCTTCTGCCTCTGACAACCTAAGACAGGCACAGTCGCTTCTTTTAATAAATAAAGAAGGGGGAGATGTTGGGAGCTGCAGCTTCTCTGAGACCTTGGGGACTGCAGCTGGTCTTTGACCTCTTGACACAGAGGCAATTAACTTAGGGTCTTGTTGAAACAGGCACCGGGCATAGAGGCCTTATCGTACGGCCTTGGAGAAGTGGGCGCCAGACACAGAGGCATAAATTATTATACGACCCTGGTGAAGCTGACTTTAGGCACGTAGGCATTGCTGAAAGAAGTTTTCTTTTCTGTATATAAGCTTGTGTTTGACTGAATAAACCTGAGCCTTGATCAGAACCTGTCTTGGCTCCATTCCTTGTGTTCTTGTCTCAGATTCATTCCCACTCCCTCCTTCGAGGTCTGTTTCGACTTGTTCTGCAGGCCGGCACAGGGAGGGGCTTTGTGAGGAAATGCTTACACTGTACATGAGTGTGCGTGTGTGTGTGTGTGTGTGTGTGTGTGTGTGTGTGTAGACTGCAAAGATCCAGACCTTCACAGAGCCTGTGGGTTACTCCAGCCTGTCCCCCCTCAGGACATCATCCAAGCGTACAAAGACGGGGCCCACCTCCTGGGCAACACCACCAGCATGGGGCGCTGGGAGTTCGTTGGCTCCTTCTTCTTTTCTGTGTCTACCATCACCACCATCGGTAACGGTGGCGTAGGGGCTAGCTGGGGAGGCTGGGGAGGTGAACCTCTCCTTGAGGAGCAGTGGGGGACAGTGATATTTGGGAGGGATGTCTAGGACAACACACCTGCAAAGCAGTGGGCCCCACCTGCCCGTGAGCAGCAGCTCTGACCTTGGGACCCAGGACTTGTTTTCCACGTTTCAGTCGATGCCCCGGTGGGGGGGGGGTGGCAGATAGATGCATGTTGAAATTTGGGAAGTGCTGCTGTAGGAGACTTTGGTCTCACTCAGCCTTTGGGGGAGACAAGGTTCTCCTGATGATCAAGAGGGATGCCTCGGAGTGCTATTAAGTACCCTGGACTTTCTGGAAGGGCCCATCCAACATTGCCCTGAGATGGGGCAAGGAGGTGAGGGCAGGTTAGGAAGAAGGAAGTGGCAGGAATGTCGAGGAAAAGCTTTGGGACCTCTGTGCTCAACAGCAGGAAGGTGGCCATTCCACACAGCCCTTCCTCCAGCAGACGGGGCGCCCCATCCCAGAGGTCTCCCAGCTTCCTGGCACCCTCATTCTCCACTCAATATTCTCTAAACCCATTCCTCCCTCACACACTGGGGCACCTAGTGAGACCAGCCACCAACCTAGATGAGGACACCTGGAGGCTGTTGACAAATGCCTCGACCTCAGTAAGTTCCTGTATGACCCAGGATTCGCCACCAGGTGGCAGGCTCATACCACCCATGATTCGGGCTCCAGCCTGCAAGCTCCACCACCAGCCTCCCAGCTTGGTCCTTCCTAGGGAGGGCAAGGCCGGAGTGCCTGGGGGAGACTTTCTGTCTAGCTTTAAGCCAACCACTGCTTGCTTCTTCGAAGCTGATCTCAGGGTGGCTCCAGAGAGCTCGGGCGATCCGCGAGACAAGCATTAGTGTGAAGTACCCAGAAAGTCCCTGAGCCTCCAGAAGGACCAAACACCAGGGTGGCACAATCCTTCATCTTCAATTCCCAGGGGCTGGTGGGAAGTCTGGCTTATGGTGCGCACTCAACAATTGTTGCACGTCTAGGAAGTCTCCTAAATACGCGTTCAACCAGCAGGTACCTCGGTGCACACTCACCATGGGCTGAGCCTTTTTGAAGGGGTAACGGGGTGGAGGGTTGGATCTCTGAATCCCACACCTCCACACCCTCAGTGACTCAGGCCCACCGATTCAGAATTCCATCTCTATCTTGCCTTCCCGGTCTGGTCCTTGGTGCTCGGTTCTGATCTAAGCCATCTTGGCCAGCTCTGCCAGTGAGAAAGGCACAAGAAGGGGACCTACTCCAGCCCCATACAAAGTTCAGGAGATGCCCGAGGTCTCCATCAAGATCACATTTTGCCCTTGTCCTTGTTCTCCAAGGAGAGGTCGGATACTGGTATTACAATGAGGAAACTGAGGCACAGAATTGTCTGACTTCCCCAGGGTCAGGGGAGACCTGAAGTGGGAAGCTATCTCACTCTCCCTGATCCCGCCGAGCCCTGGGGAGCTGATAAAATAGGGGGAGCCTTCCATACAGGCTGCACAGTAGGGTTGCTTGGGATTCTGTGGTCCTGGATCCACATGCACGGGCTGGGGAGGGTAAGGAAGGGAAGGGACGGCCCACCTACAACTCTGGCAGTGGGTCCTCCCAGGGTCTCAGGGTCTATGGGCACTGAGGGACTTCCCACCCATGCCCACCCCAAGGTTCATCCAAGCTCCCTAGAGCCTGCAGCTCCACTTCTAAGAAGTAGTGGCTGGCCTAAAAGCTAGACAGCGATGCCTCCAAGAACTCTCGCCCTGCCCTCTCTAGGGAGGACAAGGACAAGAGACTGATGATGGAGCCAGAGGCCGGAACCTGAGTCGCCAGCGGGCAGGGTGGCTGCCTTCCAGCCACCCTGTTACTAGGGACAGGTCACTTTATAAGAACTGTGATTCTCCAAGGCCCAGAACAACAGGCTGGGACAGGTGCTCAAGTCCTTTCTGGGTCAGTAGGACAAGCCTGAGCTCAGAAATCCCTGATCACCTGTGAACTCTACCCCTACTGTCTTGTTGGCATGTCCATCTATCCCCCATGCACTCAGTAAATAAATTGATTGCCCAGTGTAGGTAGCCCCAGGTTCTGGGTGCTGAGAACCCAATGCTGACCAGGACTAGCAAGTCCCTGTCCTGGGGGGGGGGGCTGACATGCTACATGAGGGACACAGTAGAAAACAGATGCATAGTACTGGAGGTGCAGGTGCTTAGACAACAGGAACTCTAATTTGGAGTGGCCTCATAGAAATGGGGAGCTAGGTGTTCATTGAAGGACATGCTGATACAGTAATGATGAAGCAGAGCACCCCCCCCAAAAAAAAGAAGGGAGAGGGCTGTATAGATACTGAGGAAAGAACTTTCTAAATACAAAGGCCCTGTTGCAGTTACTGTCTTGTTGCTGGGACAAAACACCTGATCAAAAACAGCTGATGGGCCGGGCATGGTGGCGCACGCCCTTAATCCCAGCACTTGGGGTGCAGAGAGGTAGGAGGATCACTGTGAGTTCAAGGCCAGCCTGAGACTCCATAATGAATTCCAGAACAGCCTGGGCTAGAGCAAGACCCTACCTTGAAAAAAATAAAACAAATAAACAAATTTTTTTAAAAAAACAGCTCATGGGAGGAAAGGGTTTTTTCAGGCTTTCAGTGACTAGGGGAAACTTTGTCATGTCGGGGAAAGCATGGCACGAACAGAAGCTGTCACATGTCTGGAGGGGGGTGGTTCGGGGCTTGGAGCTAGGCTGAGAAACCTCAAGGTCTGCCCCTAGTGGCACGCCTCCTCCAGCAAGGCTCCACCTCCCAAATGGCCACCAGCTGGGGCTTGCAGTCAGGGTTCGAGGGTTCATCAGAAATACGTGAGGCTGTGGGGGACATTTCACATCCACCCACCGTAGGCCCTGAGCTCAAGAGTGTGACTGGTGTGTCTGGGGAGTACTATGCAGATTGAGGTGTCTGGGGAGAGTTGGAAACTGGGTCTTCATGTAGAGAGAGTGGGAGAGAGAGCCCCAAGGACGGCAATCTCAGAGGGCCCTGGAGCCCCTTGAAGGACGTTCAGGGCCCCTCACCAAGTTAAGAGGTGATGGATGACATGATGGGGCCGGAGGTGACTCAGCTGGGACTGTGGCCACCCAGAGGTCGCCAGGCAGATGAAGACTCCATTGATGTCCACCGATCTTGCTGACCAGAGGGATGACTGTGTGTCAGGAGAGGGCGGGGGTCTTCCCAGAGCTGGAAGCTCCCCCAGAGACGTGAATAGGAAGGACTGGAGGCCAGAGCCTTGGGACTTGAAGGACCCACAGCTGGAGTAGAGGGGGTAGAAGGGGGTTGGGGGAGTGGAAGCCCAGAGGCCAACAGGAAGAGAGGGAATCCAAAAAAGACCAAGAGGGCAGGGGACAGGGGGGGGGGGTTCCTGAGGAAGAGACTGCTAGCTCTTGGCCCCTGTACAAAGATGTTAACAATCCATCATTCGCCCGCCCATCGCTCAGCCAGCGGGGGCTCGCTCAGCTGCGTTCCCACCTCCAGCAGGTCCCCATTGCCTCGCGACAGCTGTATGTCAGCACCCTGTTTTACAGCTGAGGAAACAGACGCCGGGGAGTCCCCAAGGCCTCCTGCCTGCAATGAGAAGGTGCTGGGGTGAGGCAGGGGAAAAATGGAACCCCTCCCCTTATGCAAAGGCCCAGCTCTGGCCTCCCTCTTCCCGTCACAGGAGGACCCCCGTGCCCGCTGCACAGGTAAATGCACTGAGAGCTAGATACCCACCAGCTGCTGGCATCTAGAGATCATACAGAGCGAAGGCCAGGAAGGGGTGATGGGAAGATGGGTCTCCCCTAAGTATCTCTCCCTCCCGCCCGCCTCAGGTTACAGCAACCTGAGCCCCCAAACCATGGCAGCCCGTCTCTTCTGCATCTTCTTTGCTCTCGTGGGGATCCCTCTGAACCTTGTGGTACTCAACTGGCTGGGCCACCTCATGCAGCGTGGGGTACACGGCTGCGCCCACAGGCTGGGGGGGCAGCTGGCAGGTGAGGGGCGAGTCGCTTCCAGAAGGGAGGGACTACGGTGGGCATGGGATGCATGACCAGCAAGCGGGAGGGGGGGATGTCACCACAGCCCCTTTCTTCTGGAATGGGATCTCTGTCAGTAGAAGGGTGCTTACGGTGGGTCAAGGTGGGACCTGGCGGATAAGAGGTACCAAAGTTACTATGGGCTCACAGCAGGGGGGAGTCCAAAGCCAGTGGACCTGGGGCACCGCTTTCTTACTGCCTCCAGCTCAGTACCCCACCCCCCCGAGTATCTGTCCCACAGCTGCTGAGCTCCAAGCAGTGCCCCCCAGGTGGACTCCGTGCCCCCCCCCAGGACCCGGCGCGGGCGCGATGGCTGGCGGGCTCCGTGGCAGTGTCCTCAGGTCTCCTGCTCTTCCTGCTGCTGCCCCCGCTGCTCTTCTCACACGTCGAGGGCTGGACTTACATGGAGAGTTTTTACTTCGCCTTCATCACCCTCAGCACCGTGGGCTTCAGTGACTACGTGATCGGTGAGAGTCGTGGCCGTGGCCAGTGGCATGGGGGAGGCTGCCTGGGCACCCACAGTGGGTATCGGCTGGGTACCTCAAGCCAGGATGCGCAGGATGTGGCCTGAGTTGGTTGTGCCCTTTTGTTGTTGTTTTGTTTGGTTTTTTGAGGTAGGGTCTCAGTCTAGCCCAGGCTGACCTGGAATTCACTGTAGAGTCTCAGGGTGGCCTCGAACTCATGGCGATCTTCCTACCTCTGCCTCCCTAGTGCTGGGATTAAAGACGTGCGCCATCACGCCCGGCTGGCTGTGCCCTTTTTTGAGCTAAGGCCTCTCCTGTCCACGTGGCCATCGCAGAGCCTTGCAAGGACAAGCAGCCCCCAGCCTTCCTGCATCCATCACCTTCCAGTGCCCTATGGAACACATCAGCCAAGGGGGTCAGGGGGTCAGGGGACTCTTGCAACCCTTGTCTCCCCTTGTCCCCCAGTGGGCGGCGGTGGGGGGGAACTATCCAAGCTTTGAGCTGATAAAGAGGGCCCAAACTAGGGTTCAATCAGTGGCCAATGCCCACCACAGGACCACACATGCACCCCAGAGGCCCCCCTGGCCTTGAAGAAGACAGCAAAGGCAGAGGCCCACTAGGCGGCAGCAGAGCGACAGTTCCTGCAGCCTCGGGGGGTGGCTGGTCCAGCCAATTTAGGTATGCCCTCTCTTGCTCACCCTTGAAGATTCAAACACCCAACAGGAGCCATAGCCACGGGAACTCCACCACCACGCTGGCCTCGGGAGGGGCTCCACACTCTCCCACAGACCTGCAGCTTAGAGCGAGGATGAGGGCCACCCTATATTTCTTTGTGACAGCCCCCAGCCTGGAGATGAGGCTCTGCTAAGGTGACAAGCCACTCACTCAGCCAGCAGCCCAGAGTGGTCACTCCCATCTTGCCAAGCCACCTGCCTGTGATTAACACGGCGACACACAAATCCTTATCTGTTTGGTCCTAAAATTCATGTTCTTCATAAAAAACAAAACTTCTCTTTAAAAATATTTCTATTTAAGCCGTGCATCGGGGCGCACACCTTTAATCCCAGCACTTGGGATGCAGAGGTAGAGGATCGCCATGATTTC
>CM070778.1:20706170-20735185 GCA_036346955.1 Dipus sagitta
GTAATTGATTATTTATTTATTTGTGTGTGTTTGAGAGATACATAGGGGAGAGAGAGAGAGGGAGGCAGAGAATGGTCATGCCAGGGCCATTGGCTGCTGTAAATGATGCATGCATTACTTTGTGTGTCTAGTTTTTATATAGTTACTGGCAAAACAAACCTGTGCAGCAGGATTTGAAAGCAAGTGCCTTTAACAACAGAGCCATCTCCCCAGCCCCAAATGGTGTTTTATTTTTTCTTTGCAGCATTATTCAACATCCATTGGTTGGCTTTGTGATTCAGTGAAGCTTGACACCTAAGATTGTTATATGTTTGTACCTTTATTTAATTTAATAAATAACTTACTTCTATGACAGGACTCTAATGATATAATTGACCCTACACCCTACACCCCTGACCCTAAACCCTAACCCTAAAACCCTAACTCTTGGTATTAGCTAACGTAAACCCTATCTAAAACTCAGTCCTAAGCTTTACACCTTTATGGGTGTGTACTTACAAGCACAGGCTCAGATGAATTTGTGGCTGGGATCTAGTCCACTGCAGAGACTTCTTCATTACCATCCAGCATATTCTTCACAGTTCCATGGATCCTGGCATTTAAAAGAGACATGATATCTTGTTACATGTGCCTCTTAAAAACCTCAAAGGTTGCCAGGCGTGGTGGCACATGCCTTTAATCCCAGCACTTGGGAGGCAGAGGTAGGATGATTGCTGTGAGTTCGAGGCCACCCTGAGACTACATAGTGAATTCCAGGTCAGCCTGGGCTACAGTGAGAGCCCTGCCTTGAAAAACAGAAAACAAAACAAAACAAAACAAAACAAAAAAACCCTCAAAGGCTTAACAAATCCTCATTCTTGAAAACAATGTAAGCTTTGCTTGCTGGTTATAAATAAACCGTGTGGCATCTATAAGTGATAAAAATGAATTAACAGAAAAAATGCGAACTACACTGGGGGCTGGAGAGATGGCTTAGTGGTTAAGGCACTTGGCTCCAAAGCCAAAGGGCACAGGTTTGACTATCCACTACCCACTTAAAGGCAGAAGCAAAAGGTGGTGCATATGTCTCGAGTACTTTTGCACTGGCTGGAGGCACCGGCAAACCCATTCTCTGTCTCTATGTCTGTCTGTTTTCTCTCTCTCTCTCTCTCTCTCTCCTCTTGCAAATTATGAAGAAAATTATTCTTTTTTTTTTTTTTTTTGGTTTTTCGAGGTAGGGTCTTACTCTAGCCCAGGCTGACCTGGAATTCACTATGGAGTCTCAGGGTGGCCTCGAACTCATGGTGATCCTCCTACCTCTGCCTCCCGAGTGCTGGGATTAAAGGCGTGCGCCACCACGCCCGGCATAAGAAAATTATTCTTAAAAATAATTAAGCCAAGCATATTGGCACACACCTTTAATCACACATCTGGGAGGCAGGAGGAGAATCAACACAAGTTTGAGGTCACTCTTAGACTGTATAGTAAATTCCAGGTCCACCTGGGCTACAGTAATACCCTACCTCAAAAAGCTGATTAGGGCCAGGCATGGTGGCACATGCCTTTAATCCCAGTACTAGGGAGGCAGAGGGAGTTTGAGGCCACCCTGAGACTGCACAGGGAATTCCAGGTCAGCCTGGATTAAAGTGAGACCCTACCTCAAAAAAATTAGTATATTCAGATATATAAATCAAGTTACAATATTATATGCATTGTCATTTGCTAGCTTGTGTCTATTATAAAGGATTAAATGACCATCAGGGAAATGCAAATTAAAACTTTTTTCAGATTACACATCACTCCTGTCAGACTAAATGCTGGTGAGGATGTGGAAAAAAAGTCTTTCTCCACTGTTGGTGGGAATGTTATCTGGTACAGCCATTGTAGAAATCAGTGTGAAGGTTTCTGAGACAGCTAAAAATGGATTTACCAGGGCTAGAGAGATGGCTTAGCATTTAAGGAGTTTACCTGCAAAGTCAAAGGACCCAAGTTTGATTTCCCAGGTCCCATGTAAGCTACAGGCACAAGGGGGAGCCTGCATCTGGGGTTCGTTTGCAGTGGCTAGAGGCACTGGAGCACCAATTCTCTTTCTCCCTCTTTCTTTCTCTTCCAAATAAGTAAATAAAATATATTTTAAAAAGTAGAATTACCATATGACCCAGATATACTACTCCTAGACATGTATCCTGAGGACTCCTGTTACCTTAGAGATACTTGCTCAACCATGTTTATTGCTGCTCTATTCACAAAAGCTAGGAAATGAAACCAGCATAGATGTCCTTCAAGGAATGATTGGTTAATGAAGATGTGTTATATTTATGTAGTGTAATTATAGTCAGTGTATAATGGAAAATGAAATTATGAAATTTGCAGGGAAATGGATGGAACTGGAAAGGATTATACTAAGTGAGGTAACCCAGGCCCAGAAAGCCAAGCACTGCATGATCCCTCTCATATTTGGATCCTAGCTAGAAATGTTTGGACTTTTATGTGAGTTGGAGTAAAAATTAGTAGCAGAGGTCAGTAAGGTAGAAAAGGGCGATAAGAGAGGGAGGAGAGGGGAGGATTTGGGGAATGGTACTGTATATATGAAATTAGATGAACAGATTACTGGGGGTGCAATGGCCTAAGTAAGGTCATGGGAAGGGTGGGGGGAGGGTTAATCAAAATTCAAGATGTTGTGAATAAGCAACATGGAAGCCTATTCTTTCGGATAACAGCACCCCCAGAAGCCATAGACTGTTACTAGAAAAATTTCAATGCCAGGGGTGGGATACCTTCCAGTGAGTTGTTGGACAGTGAGGTCCTTGAGGCCCCCAAAACATTATAGGCCACTGACAATGCTGTTGGTTTCCCATCGGAAATAAATGGTAAGACCCTATTTCTGAAGACTCCACATGCCAGGGCGGCAAGGTCACTGAGAAATCAAGCAGGAGCTGAGCTGAACACCTCCTCCCTATAGAACAGCTGACAGAAAGCTGGAAAAAGCTGTACCGCATGCAGCACTATGGGAAACAGAAGTCATCAGTAGTGAAAACACTGGGCACTGCGTCAAGTTTGGCCAGGCAGGCCAAATGACTGCACAGGTGCATGAGGGGCATGTTTGTTATGGGCAAAACCAACTGCTCTACAATTGGACTAGAGGCCTGCTCTACATGCCTGATACTGAAAACCTAATCAAAAGCCTATGGTGGGTGAGGTTATGAGTCCAAGGAGTGTAATGCCTGCTCCTGCCTGACTAAATGCATATACTATGCTCAACAAACTGTCCTGTAAGCACTTTACTTCGTGTTAATACCCATATATTAATGCTACTTTCACTTTGGGTTAGAGAAACTTCCCTTTTCAGATGGTGGTGACCACTGGGATGACCAAATAGGCACCATAGCACTGAGTAAATGCAAGAGTATTTAGCATATCTCTACCATATCTTCCAAGGTTCAGGGTCCACTGAGGAAGAGGTGGCAGAAATAATGTCAGAGCCAAGTCCCATCACTCATGGGGCCTGGTGTATGATGGCTGTAAAGCATGCGACTATTGCTTGTATGGGTTGCCCCTAAGGGACCTTGCAGACAGAACAGGCAATGTTCATGGCTTTGATATCATGCTGTCACCAATCTATACTGCATACAGATATGTGGAATGTATTTGCAAAGCTCCAAGATACAGAGAGGATTTCACACTGACCAGATCATCATATCCAGCACGATGCGGAACAAGAAACATATGGCTGATGCCCAGAGCGGGGGCAGATTCAAGTACCCCAGAGGATAGAAAATTCACATTTCAAAGAAGTGAGGATTTGCCAAGATGAATGAAGACACACTAGAAGACACGGTGGCTGAGAAGCAGCGCATGCTCACAGCTGTGAGTTCAAGCTCCCCAATCCAGGGCCCTGGACTCCCAAGGGCTTCCACTGTGCTGACACCTTTCATCATGATCAATAAATACATCTACAGTCAGGCATGGTGGCACACACCTTTAATCCCAACACTTGGGAGGCAGACATAGGAGGATCACTGTGAGTTTCAGGCTATGCTGAGACTACATAGTAAATTCAAGGTCAGCCTGGGCTAGAGCTTTGAAACCCTACCTTGAAAAAACAGAATAAAAGGCCAGGTGTGGTGGCATACACCTTTAATCCCAGCACTTGGGAGGCAGAGATAAGAGGATTTCCATGAGTTTGAGGCCACCCTAAGAGTACATAGTGAATTCCATGTCAGCCTGGGCTAGAGTGAGACCCTACTTCGAAAAACAAAAACAACAACAATAATAATAATAAACACATCTATAAGCTATCCTAAATAAACATTTAGTTAAATAGATAAAGAGAGTCAACTAATGGTCTAAATTCATACCACTAGCCAGACATAGTTGTATGTTCAAAGCCAGCCTAGGCCACATAGCAAAATCCCGCCTCAAGTAATAACAGAATAAATAAATACCACTAGTAACTAAGTCATCATTTACATGGTCCTATCTGCCATGTAACCCAGTTTTTTCCAGTTGGGTGTGTAATGTGGTAGTGAAGCACTTGCTCAGGAAATATAAGGCTCTCGGCTCAGTGCATAACACTACAAATTTTAAACAAACCTATTATGTATAAAATTTGCAAAAATAAGAATAAAGAGTAAATATTTAAAAGCAGTTGATACTTATTAAGGTTTTTAAAATTTTTTTTTGTATACTTTCCTTTATTTGAGCGAGACAGACAGACAGAGAAAGAGGCAGAGAGAGAGAGAGAATGGACACTCCAGGGCCTCCAGCCACTGCAAACGAACTCCAGATGCATGTACCATCACCTTGTACATCTGGCTTACACGGATCTGGGAGAATTCAACCTGAGTCCTTTGCTTTTGCAGGCAAGCACCTTAACCACTAAGCCATCCCTACAGCCCCTTTCTTTCTTGTTTTTTTATTTTCGACATAGGATCTCACTCAAGGCTGACCTGGAACTCACTCTGTAGTCCCAGGCTGGCCTCAAATTCAGAACAATCCTCCTACCTCTACCTCCAGAGTGCTACGATTAAAGGCGTGTGCCACCATGCCTGACATTTATCAAGTTTTAATTCTTTTATCCTCACTTGTAGTGCTGGCCAAAAAAGGAGGAGGAGGAGGAGAAGAAGAAGACAGACAGACAGAAAGAAAGAAAGAGAAAGAAAGAAAGAAAGAAAGAATATGAATATATTGCCAGGTGTGGTGGCGCATGCCTTTAATACCAGCACTCAGGAGGCACAGATAGAAGGATTGCCATGAGTTCAAGGCTACTTTGAGACTACATAGTAAATTCCAGGTCAACCTGGGCTAACCCTACCTCAAAAGCTATATGTTTAATTTTATGTCTGAATGATCACAGGCACCTGCCAAAAGCAGTTACTAACAATTGGAACATTATTAAATGGCCAGGATATGATACAGCAAAGACGTGAGTGGCTCACATTTCAAAACAGGATTTCCCACTGCAACAGACACATAGCAAACATTTAGCAACACTGAAAGTAGCCAGCAGAAGGACTTATATAAGCAATTAAGATATTTCACCAGTATGCTGTATATATTACATAGATGACTGCTACTTTTTTTTCAATATAAAGTGCAGTTACATACAAACATACCATATAGGTTTTAGTAGGGGTAAAAAATAAAAATAAAGAAAGAAAACTCCTATGCCCTATTAGAAACTTCAAAAGAGGGATATCCAGGTGTGGTGGCAGAGGTAGGAGGATTGACATGAGTTCAAGATCAGCATGTGACTATAAAGTGAGATCCAAGTCAGCCAGGACTACAGTGAGACCCTACCTCGAAAGAAACTAAATGAGGCAATAAATTACCATTCAGTGTCTTTTAGCATAATACCCTTAATAGCTTTAGCATAGTAGCCAAAATAGCCTGTATTAAATTTACAGACTTCTTTTAGTTGTTGCTCTTTTTTTATGAGAGAGAGAGAGAGAGAGCAAGAAACAGACAGACAGAATTGGCCCCCAAGGGTCCCTAGCCACTGTAAAAAAAACTCCAGACATGTGTGCTACCTTGTGCACATGTATGACCTTGTGCATCTGACTTATGTCGGTTCTGGAGAGTCAAACATGGGCCCTTAGGTTTCACAGGCAAGCGCCTTAAGCACTAAGCCACCCTCAAGCCCTACTAGCTATGCTTTGAAACTGAGGTATCCTAAGAGATGTAAAACAAAACAAAAGAAAATCCCTCAAGTTCATCTTCACTCACAACAGGAGAAAATGCAGATAACACCAGGAAAGCCAGTGGTTTTAGAAAGTGTCTGGAAAGATATCAAGGCTTACAGGATCAAGTCCCTCAGGGAAATCTCTGATGCTCTGCACAGCCAGAAGGGAGGTGCTGCAAACACATGGCTTCCATCCCAAGCAGACAGCAACATGGAGTTCCTCAGTGTAGTTCTCTAATGTTAACTCTTCCTGCTATGGAAAGCTAATTCACATCCAGAATACCTAAGGGGGCCAGGATGTGCTGGTACATGTTTTCATCCCAGCAACAAGGGGCAGGGGGGGCACAGGGAAGAGTATTACTTTGAGTTTGAGGCCAGTCTGGGTCTACAGAATGACGGCCACGTCAGCCTCGTGTAGATAAGACCCTAACTCGAAAAACAGTAACAAAAGCAACAAAAAGAATAACTAAGGGATGAGGCAAGACATGGAGGGAAAATAATATTAAAATGTACCCCTGCCCCATCTAACACTGGTTGGAAAATTAGGAAAATTCATCTCAGTGATGTTTTGTGTCAAAAGAAAAAAAAAACATTTCAAGACTACTGAGGCAGTTTAATATGAATGTGCCCCCAAAAGCAAAAAAGCAGGAATGTCCTCAAGCCTGACCTAGCACTCCCCATGTTGGTACATTCAGAAAAGTCTTATGCTTTTTTAAAAATTTGTATTTATTCTTTTCATTTATTTATTTGAGAGTGACACACAGAGAGAAAAAGAGGCAGAGAGAGGGAGAGAGAGAAAGCAAAACTGAGAGTGCGTACCGGGTCCTCCACTCAATACAAACAAACTCCAGATGCATGCACCACCTTGTCCATCCATCTGCCTAACGTGAGTACTGGGGAATCGAGCCTTGAACTGGGGTCCTTAGGCTTCACCAGCAACTGCTTAACCACTAAGCCATCTCTCCAGCCCCTAGAGAAGTCTTCCTCTTATCTCTTGCCTAAAAAAGTGCTCTAGATCTGTTTTTCTATAAACAACCTGTGCCCTTCCCTACACCCCTTTCCTAGAACTACCAAAACTTAGCATCATGGCAGGTTAGCTCAGCCTCCATTCCGAATCCATAAGTGACCCCAATTTGGGTCATAGGGCAGGCTTTACCCCCTAAAACCTTCCATATGGCAGGAGCTCTCTATACTTTCTCCACTTGCCTCCTCTGAATCTAATAAAATCTCTCTAAACCTTACCCTATGATCTGTGAATTTCACTTAAGTTTGTAAGACAAGAATCTGGAGATACCACAAAGTTATTGGTGCAAAAGCACTCATCAGATATAAATAACTTCCTCATTTTCATGCCATACTCAGATGGTGAAGACACACATTTACAATAGGCACACACATGGTAACACTAAATATGAATTGAATGAATGAATATGAATTCTCAGTCTTATGTTTACCTTTTAGTTACTCTCCCACAATCACCTGGAGTAAGCCACTAATCCTGGGTTTTAACCAAGTTGAGGCCCCTAGAATATGAATGGAACTACTAAAGAGCCTGAGAGTCACAATGTGACTTCTCCCAGGCCAGTGACCCTCCCCCTCCTTTTACCAGACAGTGTCAATAGCTCCATTAACATTTCCATAGACCTGCCTATCACTGCCTAGCTCTGCTCAATTAACTTTGACAGGCCCACTAAGAAAAGACATTCTCCACTGGCATCAGATTATATCTGGAGGAAAAACCCCTTCCTACCAGATTCTTTTTTCTCTAGGTAGAGTCTAGCTCTAGGCCAGGCTGACCTGGAACTCAGTATTCACTATGCAGTCTCAGGTTGGCATTTAACTCACAATGATCCCCCTACCTCTGCCTCCCAAGTCCTTGGATTAAAGACATGCACCACCATTCCTGACCCTACAGCATTTTTCAACATCTTTGAGATCTACATATAGCAAACTCACTTTAATTTTAAAAAAATATTGGGCTCAAGAGAGGGCTTAGCAGTTAAAGCACTTGCCTGTGAAGCCTAAGGACTCAGATTCATTTCCCCAGTACCCACATAAAGCCAGATGTACATGGTGACACTTGCATCCGGGATTTGTTTGCAGTGGCTGGAATCCCTGGCACACTCATTGCCTATTTCCTCATTTTCTTCCTCTCTCAAATAAATACAGAAAAATAAAATAGTTAAAAAATTTTAGAGCCAGACATGGTGGTGCATGCCTTTAATCCTAGCACTCGGGAGGCAAAGGTAGGAGGATAACCAGGAGTTCAAGGAAACCCTGAGACTACACGGTGAATTCCAGGTTCACCTGAGCTAGAGTGAAACCCTACCTCAAAAAAAAAAAAATTAAATGTTAACCACCTTTGCTTCAGTTATGTTTCCTTATATGTAAGTCTGTCCAGTATCCTTATAAATAACCCGATGGTTTCATTATACAATCTTGTTATAAGGAAATGAGTAGCTCACCTCCCTGAAACAATGTAACTCCAAAAGTCCCAGTCACTGATGAAACTGTTCCTGAAGAATTTGGGTGCACTTCTGTCCTGAGGCCCACACCTGACTCTCCTCAACCGTCTGTCCTTTCTTCTACTCAGACTCAATAACTGTACTTCCGGCTCAGCCTGAAATTCTTTTCAGCTGTGTTAAGTACCCCGGCTGCACCTGGCTGGAAGGCCTCTAGATAACAAAGCTCGGAACACTGAGATGTGTTCCCACTGCTGGTGACACTTTCAATATTTAAGTAATGGCAAAGGTTTTGCCTGATACAGCTTTAAAGTCACATTTTGACCTTAGTCACTGGATAGGTTTCTAAGACTGAGCAATTTAGTTTATAGTTCTGGAATAGATCTGGGAAGGGGTAAATTAAGCTATTAACCCTAACCTGGGCATGGTGACAATATCAGAATCCAAGCAGACCTATTAGAAAATTCTTAAGTAGCCCAAAAAATCCTGTTTCATAATATCCATGAGTGGGAGACAATTTCCTCCATCCTCAAGTTTCATTCACTTCCACCATTCAGCACCATTTGACATTTTTAAATCTTGTTTAAAAAGTCCCTAGGGTTTTTCCTTACACTTGGTGCCTTACATGTAAAGATGGGGCCTTCTCTGCCCTTTAGCAGCCTTACTATTCAATGCATAGGTACTATTTTCTTTTTTTTAATTTTTTTTGTTATTTTTATTTATTTTTTGAGAGCAACAGACAGAGAGAATGAGGCAGATAGAGAGAGGGAGAGAGAATAGGCACACCAGGGCCTCCAGCCACTGCAAACGAACTCCAGACGCATGAGCCCCCTTGTGCATCTGGCTAACGTGGGTCCTGGGGAGTCGAGCCTCTAACCGGGGTCCTTAGGCTTCACAGGCAAGCACTTAACCGCTAAGCCTTCTCTCCAGCCCTGCATAGGTACTATTTTCTAACCAACTGAAATATTGTTTCCTGTATTTTATGCCTTCAGTATTCGGAGTAAGACATTATAGTAAAGCAAAAGCATCATTTCCTTTTCTAAAGAACCTCCACATTCTCAAGTTACAGAATTAACTCTAAAGAGAGAAGGTAAAACTCACCGACCAGCTGGGGTGGCTTGAAGACCCGGTGAGCGATGCTGACCAGCAGTCTGCATTTCCAATACTTGTCTACAGGAAGGCAAACCTGCTGTGTAAGGGGTCTGGTCCCACATACATGTGTCTGGAGCCAGTTCGCCATGGCCAGGCCCTGCAGCCCCTTTCTGCAGTCTGTAAGACCTGTGTGAAACTTTTGGACCCACCCTCATGCTGTGGCACCGGTGCTGGTCTCCTGTCTGGATCTGCTGGCAGCAGTTGGAAACACCTGTGTGAGGCACATCCAGGAAGTCCAGCCCCACCACTGCTGAACCCAGTTGATTGGCCACCCTGGCAGGGGCGGAGCCTTATGTCTGCCACACCCATCCACCTGTGCTGCACTCCTCAGCACTTATTAAGCACAAGGGAACTGTTTCTGTCCCTTCTAACCTGTAGCCACCATGGTGAGTGGATCACGTTTGGGGAGTGTGAAGAGGAGCTGGAAAGGCACTGGGCACCTCTACATTGGGAGGACAGTGGCTCTCCATTCATCATGTTGAGAGGGCAGCAGCTCACACCGTGCATCAGGAGAGTTGGAGTAGATGAGGCCCAAGTATGTTGAGAATTTCCAGGGCCTGGATAAAGGGTCTGCATGGATGAAGTTTTCATCTCAGCTCAAGCCGGATTTCTCAGTGGCCTGCGTCTTCAGCAGCAATACCCACTGTCGGTTATCTCCCCTGATGACTTCTCTCTCTCTCCCATAGAGCTGCATGCAGCATAGCTTTTTTCCAGCTTTCTGTCAGCTGGTCTACAGGGAGGTTTTCAGCTCAGCTCCAGCAAGATTGCTCAGTGACCTTGTAGCCCAAGCATGTGGAATGTTTAGCAATAGGGTCTTACCATCTATTCCTGGTAGGAAACCAAGCACCTTGGTAATGGCCTGTAATGTCCTGGGGGCATCAGGGACCTCCCTGGCCAACAACTCACTGGAAGGTATCCCATCACTGGCCTGAAATTTTTCTAGATATAATCTATGGCTTCTGGGTATACCATTGTCCAATGAAGTAGGTTTCCATATGGCTTATTCATATCCTCTTATATTTTGATTAACCCTCCCCTCACCCTTCCTTTACAATCTCTTCCCCTAACCTTACTTAGGACTTTCAATCCCCAGTAATTCTTCTACTTACATATGTACAATACCATCACCTTGAGTCCTCCCCTCTCCTCCCTTCCCTTTCTAGCTTTATGGCCTCTGCTACTGAGTTTTATTCCAACTCACATACAAGTCCAAACATTTGTAGCTAGGATCCACATATGAGAGAGAATATACAGCACTTTGCTCTCTGGGTCTGAGTTAACTCACTAAGTGTAATACTTTACAGATCCATCCATTTCCCTGCAAAGGTCATAATTTCATCTTCCTTTGCTGCTGATTAGAAATTCCACTGTATAAATGTACCATGTCTTCATTATCCACCCCATCATTATCTTTTAATTAATTAATTAACTTATTTATTTACTTATTTGTTTGAGAGAGAATGTGTGTGGGTACACCAGAGCCTCTTGCTACTGCAATGGAACTCCAGATGCATGGGTCACTTTGTGCATCTGGCTTTACACATTGGGAGTTTGTTTGCAGTGGATAGAGGCCCTGGTATTCTCTCTCTCTCTCTCTCTCTCTCTCTCTCTCAAATAAGGAAAGAATAAAATATTTTTTTAAAAGTTTTTAAAAGAAGAGGTGAAATTCTCTATAGTGGTATGAAGATGTCCTAAGACAAATTGTAGTGAAAGATTGTTAACCTTTTCTGGTCTTCCTCAAAGACAGCAAAACCATTTCCTGATGTCTTCATGCTTTGAGGTACAAGCAACCTTTTCTGAATATCTCAGTATAGTCATACATCCAAGAAAAGTGTCTACGATGTCTTTCTTTTTGGGTATGATAATACCCTTCTATCAGGTAATTGGTGAGGTAAAGACAGGCAGTGATTGCAGAACGTGATCTCCTGACTCTCGCTCTAACCAAAACCTTAACACCTAATGTTCACCCCAAAATTCCTAAACTCAACTTGACTCTGACCCCAATCCTGACCCTGACGCAGACACTGACCCTAATCCTAAACCTGGCCTTGACACTAGCCACAAACCTCTAACTGTAAGACTACCACTAAAAATAGTAGTATGTTATGTTACAGAATGATCTCACCAATTAGCAGATGAAAATGATGCTCTGAGAGGAAAAGTTTAGATGTTAGATCCAGTATTTTCGGTGGGACACACTGCAACTGATAACCATTTCTTTCTTTTCCTTTCTTTTTCTTTTCTTTTTTTTTTTTAGCCCAGGCTAACCTGGAATTCATTATATGGTCTCAGGCTAGTCTTGAACTTCTTTGATCCTCCTACTCTACCCACCCCCAGAGTAATAGGATAAAGGCCTGTGCCACCATACCTGACATTTATCAAGTTTTAATTCTTTAATCGTCACTTGCAGTGCTGGTGAAAAAAGAAGATGAAGGAGGTGGAGGAGAAGAAGAGGAGAAGAAGAGAGAGAGAAGGCAGGAAGAAGAAGAAAGAAAGAAAGAAGAAAGAAAGAAAGAAAGAGAAAGAAAAAGAAAGAATATGAATATATTGCCAGGTGTGGTCGCACATGCCTTTAATACCAGCACTGAGGAGACAGAGATAGAAGGATTGCCATGAGTTGAAGGCTACTTTGAGACCCCATACTAAGTTCCAGGTCAACCTGGGCTAACCCTACCTCAAAAGATATATGTTTAATTTTATGTCTGAACAATTGGAGGCACCAGCCAAAAGCAGTTACTGACAATTGGAACAATATTAAATGGCCAGGATATGATATAGCAAAGGCAGGAGGGGCTCAAATTTCAAAACAGGGTTTCCCACTGCAACAGACTCATAGCAAATATTTAGCAACCCTGAAAGTGGCCAGCAGAAGGATTTATATAAGCAATTAAGATATTTCACCAGTATGCTGTATATGTTACATAGATGACTGCTACCTAGTGTTTCAATATAAAGTGCAGTTACATACAAATACACCCATGCAGGTTTTAGTAGGGGTTAAAAAATAAAAATAAAGAAAGAAAACTCCTATGCCCTAGTAGAAACTAAGAAAGAGGGATATCCAGGTGTGGTGGCAGAGGTAGGAGGATTGACATGAGTTCAAGATCAGCATGTGACTATAAAGTGAGATCCAAGTCAGCCAGGACTACAGTGAGACCCTACTTCAAAAGAAACTAAATGAGGCAATAAATTATCATTCGGTGTCTTTTAGCATAATACCCTTAATAGCCTTTAGCATAATAGCCAAAATAGCCTGTATTATATTTACAGGCTTCTTTTAGTTGTTGCTCATTTTTTATGAGAGATAGAGAGAGAGAAAGAAACAGACAGAATTGGCCCCCAAGGGTCCCTAGCCACTGTAAAAAAAAAAAAAAAACTCCAGATATGTGTGCTACATTGTGCACATGCATGCTCTTGTGCATCTGACTTATGTCGGTTCTGGAGAGTCGAACATGGGCCCTTAGTTTTCACAGGCAAGCGCCTTAAGCACTAAGCCACCCTCCAGCCCTACTAGCTATGCTTTGAAACTTGAGGTATCATAAGAGATGTAAAACAAAACAAAAGAAAATCCCTCAAGTTCATCTTAACTCACAACAGGAGAAAATGCAGATAACACCAGGAAAGCCAGTGGTTTTAGAAAGTGTCTGGAAAGATATCAAGGCTTACAGGATCAAGTCCCTCAGGGAAATCTCTGATGCTCTGCACAGCCAGAAGGGAGGTGCTGCAAACACATGGCTTCCATCCCAAGCAGACAGCAACATGGAGTTCCTCAGTGTAGTTCTCTAATGTTAACTCTTCCTGCTATGGAAAGCTAATTCACATCCAGAATACCTAAGGGGGCCAGGATGTGCTGGTACATGTTTTCATCCCAGCAACAAGGGGCAGGGGGGGCACAGGGAAGAGTATTACTTTGAGTTTGAGGCCAGTCTGGGTCTACAGAATGACGGCCACGTCAGCCTCGTGTAGATAAGACCCTAACTCGAAAAACAGTAACAAAAGCAACAAAAAGAATAACTAAGGGATGAGGCAAGACATGGAGGGAAAATAATATTAAAATGTACCCCTGCCCCATCTAACACTGGTTGGAAAATTAGGAAAATTCATCTCAGTGATGTTTTGTGTCAAAAGAAAAAAAAAACATTTCAAGACTACTGAGGCAGTTTAATATGAATGTGCCCCCAAAAGCAAAAAAGCAGGAATGTCCTCAAGCCTGACCTAGCACTCCCCATGTTGGTACATTCAGAAAAGTCTTATGCTTTTTTAAAAATTTGTATTTATTCTTTTCATTTATTTATTTGAGAGTGACACACAGAGAGAAAAAGAGGCAGAGAGAGGGAGAGAGAGAAAGCAAAACTGAGAGTGCGTACCGGGTCCTCCACTCAATACAAACAAACTCCAGATGCATGCACCACCTTGTCCATCCATCTGCCTAACGTGAGTACTGGGGAATCGAGCCTTGAACTGGGGTCCTTAGGCTTCACCAGCAACTGCTTAACCACTAAGCCATCTCTCCAGCCCCTAGAGAAGTCTTCCTCTTATCTCTTGCCTAAAAAAGTGCTCTAGATCTGTTTTTCTATAAACAACCTGTGCCCTTCCCTACACCCCTTTCCTAGAACTACCTTCTCCCAGGCCAGTGACCCTCCCCCTCCTTTTACCAGACAGTGTCAATAGCTCCATTAACATTTCCATAGACCTGCCTATCACTGCCTAGCTCTGCTCAATTAACTTTGACAGGCCCACTAAGAAAAAAGACATTCTCCACTGGCATCAGATTATATCTGGAGGAAAAACCCCTTCCTACCAGATTCTTTTTTCTCTAGGTAGAGTCTAGCTCTAGGCCAGGCTGACCTGGAACTCAGTATTCACTATGCAGTCTCAGGTTGGCATTTAACTCACAATGATCCCCCTACCTCTGCCTCCCAAGTCCTTGGATTAAAGACATGCACCACCATTCCTGACCCTACAGCATTTTTCAACATCTTTGAGATCTACATATAGCAAACTCACTTTAATTTTAAAAAAATATTGGGCTCAAGAGAGGGCTTAGCAGTTAAAGCACTTGCCTGTGAAGCCTAAGGACTCAGATTCATTTCCCCAGTACCCACATAAAGCCAGATGTACATGGTGACACTTGCATCCGGGATTTGTTTGCAGTGGCTGGAATCCCTGGCACACTCATTGCCTATTTCCTCATTTTCTTCCTCTCTCAAATAAATACAGAAAAATAAAATAGTTAAAAAATTTTAGAGCCAGACATGGTGGTGCATGCCTTTAATCCTAGCACTCGGGAGGCAAAGGTAGGAGGATAACCAGGAGTTCAAGGAAACCCTGAGACTACACGGTGAATTCCAGGTTCACCTGAGCTAGAGTGAAACCCTACCTCAAAAAAAAAAAAATTAAATGTTAACCACCTTTGCTTCAGTTATGTTTCCTTATATGTAAGTCTGTCCAGTATCCTTATAAATAACCCGATGGTTTCATTATACAATCTTGTTATAAGGAAATGAGTAGCTCACCTCCCTGAAACAATGTAACTCCAAAAGTCCCAGTCACTGATGAAACTGTTCCTGAAGAATTTGGGTGCACTTCTGTCCTGAGGCCCACACCTGACTCTCCTCAACCGTCTGTCCTTTCTTCTACTCAGACTCAATAACTGTACTTCCGGCTCAGCCTGAAATTCTTTTCAGCTGTGTTAAGTACCCCGGCTGCACCTGGCTGGAAGGCCTCTAGATAACAAAGCTCGGAACACTGAGATGTGTTCCCACTGCTGGTGACACTTTCAATATTTAAGTAATGGCAAAGGTTTTGCCTGATACAGCTTTAAAGTCACATTTTGACCTTAGTCACTGGATAGGTTTCTAAGACTGAGCAATTTAGTTTATAGTTCTGGAATAGATCTGGGAAGGGGTAAATTAAGCTATTAACCCTAACCTGGGCATGGTGACAATATCAGAATCCAAGCAGACCTATTAGAAAATTCTTAAGTAGCCCAAAAAATCCTGTTTCATAATATCCATGAGTGGGAGACAATTTCCTCCATCCTCAAGTTTCATTCACTTCCACCATTCAGCACCATTTGACATTTTTAAATCTTGTTTAAAAAGTCCCTAGGGTTTTTCCTTACACTTGGTGCCTTACATGTAAAGATGGGGCCTTCTCTGCCCTTTAGCAGCCTTACTATTCAATGCATAGGTACTATTTTCTTTTTTTTAATTTTTTTTGTTATTTTTATTTATTTTTTGAGAGCAACAGACAGAGAGAATGAGGCAGATAGAGAGAGGGAGAGAGAATAGGCACACCAGGGCCTCCAGCCACTGCAAACGAACTCCAGACGCATGAGCCCCCTTGTGCATCTGGCTAACGTGGGTCCTGGGGAGTCGAGCCTCTAACCGGGGTCCTTAGGCTTCACAGGCAAGCACTTAACCGCTAAGCCTTCTCTCCAGCCCTGCATAGGTACTATTTTCTAACCAACTGAAATATTGTTTCCTGTATTTTATGCCTTCAGTATTCGGAGTAAGACATTATAGTAAAGCAAAAGCATCATTTCCTTTTCTAAAGAACCTCCACATTCTCAAGTTACAGAATTAACTCTAAAGAGAGAAGGTAAAACTCACCGACCAGCTGGGGTGGCTTGAAGACCCGGTGAGCGATGCTGACCAGCAGTCTGCATTTCCAATACTTGTCTACAGGAAGGCAAACCTGCTGTGTAAGGGGTCTGGTCCCACATACATGTGTCTGGAGCCAGTTCGCCATGGCCAGGCCCTGCAGCCCCTTTCTGCAGTCTGTAAGACCTGTGTGAAACTTTTGGACCCACCCTCATGCTGTGGCACCGGTGCTGGTCTCCTGTCTGGATCTGCTGGCAGCAGTTGGAAACACCTGTGTGAGGCACATCCAGGAAGTCCAGCCCCACCACTGCTGAACCCAGTTGATTGGCCACCCTGGCAGGGGCGGAGCCTTATGTCTGCCACACCCATCCACCTGTGCTGCACTCCTCAGCACTTATTAAGCACAAGGGAACTGTTTCTGTCCCTTCTAACCTGTAGCCACCATGGTGAGTGGATCACGTTTGGGGAGTGTGAAGAGGAGCTGGAAAGGCACTGGGCACCTCTACATTGGGAGGACAGTGGCTCTCCATTCATCATGTTGAGAGGGCAGCAGCTCACACCGTGCATCAGGAGAGTTGGAGTAGATGAGGCCCAAGTATGTTGAGAATTTCCAGGGCCTGGATAAAGGGTCTGCATGGATGAAGTTTTCATCTCAGCTCAAGCCGGATTTCTCAGTGGCCTGCGTCTTCAGCAGCAATACCCACTGTCGGTTATCTCCCCTGATGACTTCTCTCTCTCTCCCATAGAGCTGCATGCAGCATAGCTTTTTTCCAGCTTTCTGTCAGCTGGTCTACAGGGAGGTTTTCAGCTCAGCTCCAGCAAGATTGCTCAGTGACCTTGTAGCCCAAGCATGTGGAATGTTTAGCAATAGGGTCTTACCATCTATTCCTGGTAGGAAACCAAGCACCTTGGTAATGGCCTGTAATGTCCTGGGGGCATCAGGGACCTCCCTGGCCAACAACTCACTGGAAGGTATCCCATCACTGGCCTGAAATTTTTCTAGATATAATCTATGGCTTCTGGGTATACCATTGTCCAATGAAGTAGGTTTCCATATGGCTTATTCATATCCTCTTATATTTTGATTAACCCTCCCCTCACCCTTCCTTTACAATCTCTTCCCCTAACCTTACTTAGGACTTTCAATCCCCAGTAATTCTTCTACTTACATATGTACAATACCATCACCTTGAGTCCTCCCCTCTCCTCCCTTCCCTTTCTAGCTTTATGGCCTCTGCTACTGAGTTTTATTCCAACTCACATACAAGTCCAAACATTTGTAGCTAGGATCCACATATGAGAGAGAATATACAGCACTTTGCTCTCTGGGTCTGAGTTAACTCACTAAGTGTAATACTTTACAGATCCATCCATTTCCCTGCAAAGGTCATAATTTCATCTTCCTTTGCTGCTGATTAGAAATTCCACTGTATAAATGTACCATGTCTTCATTATCCACCCCATCATTATCTTTTAATTAATTAATTAACTTATTTATTTACTTATTTGTTTGAGAGAGAATGTGTGTGGGTACACCAGAGCCTCTTGCTACTGCAATGGAACTCCAGATGCATGGGTCACTTTGTGCATCTGGCTTAAAGTGCTTTAACTGCTGAGAAATCTCTTCATCCCTTATTAAGAAGTTTACATGGGAACTGGAAAGATAGCTTAGCAATTAAGGCACTTTTCTGCAAAGCTAAGGACCCAGGTTTGATTCCTCAGGACCGACTTAAGCACATGCACAACATAGTCCACACATTGGGAGTTTGTTTGCAGTGGATAGAGGCCCTGGTATTCTCTCTCTCTCTCTCTCTCTCTCTCTCTCTCTCTCTCAAATAAGGAAAGAATAAAATATTTTTTTAAAAGTTTTTAAAAGAAGAGGTGAAATTCTCTATAGTGGTATGAAGATGTCCTAAGACAAATTGTAGTGAAAGATTGTTAACCTTTTCTGGTCTTCCTCAAAGACAGCAAAACCATTTCCTGATGTCTTCATGCTTTGAGGTACAAGCAACCTTTTCTGAATATCTCAGTATAGTCATACATCCAAGAAAAGTGTCTACGATGTCTTTCTTTTTGGGTATGATAATACCCTTCTATCAGGTACCACTAAAAATAGTAGTATGTTATGTTACAGAATGATCTCACCAATTAGCAGATGAAAATGATGCTCTGAGAGGAAAAGTTTAGATGTTAGATCCAGTATTTTCGGTGGGACACACTGCAACTGATAACCATTTCTTTCTTTTCCTTTCTTTTTCTTTTCTTTTTTTTTTTTAGCCCAGGCTAACCTGGAATTCATTATATGGTCTCAGGCTAGTCTTGAACTTCTTTGATCCTCCTACTCTACCCACCCCCAGAGTAATAGGATAAAGGCCTGTGCCACCATACCTGACATTTATCAAGTTTTAATTCTTTAATCGTCACTTGCAGTGCTGGTGAAAAAAGAAGATGAAGGAGGTGGAGGAGAAGAAGAGGAGAAGAAGAGAGAGAGAAGGCAGGAAGAAAGAAAGAAAGAAAGAAAGAAAGAAAGAAAGAAGAAAGAAAGAAAGAATATGAATATATTGCCAGGTGTGGTCGCACATGCCTTTAATACCAGCACTGAGGAGACAGAGATAGAAGGATTGCCATGAGTTGAAGGCTACTTTGAGACCCCATACTAAGTTCCAGGTCAACCTGGGCTAACCCTACCTCAAAAGATATATGTTTAATTTTATGTCTGAACAATTGGAGGCACCAGCCAAAAGCAGTTACTGACAATTGGAACAATATTAAATGGCCAGGATATGATATAGCAAAGGCAGGAGGGGCTCAAATTTCAAAACAGGGTTTCCCACTGCAACAGACTCATAGCAAATATTTAGCAACCCTGAAAGTGGCCAGCAGAAGGATTTATATAAGCAATTAAGATATTTCACCAGTATGCTGTATATGTTACATAGATGACTGCTACCTAGTGTTTCAATATAAAGTGCAGTTACATACAAATACACCCATGCAGGTTTTAGTAGGGGTTAAAAAATAAAAATAAAGAAAGAAAACTCCTATGCCCTAGTAGAAACTAAGAAAGAGGGATATCCAGGTGTGGTGGCAGAGGTAGGAGGATTGACATGAGTTCAAGATCAGCATGTGACTATAAAGTGAGATCCAAGTCAGCCAGGACTACAGTGAGACCCTACTTCAAAAGAAACTAAATGAGGCAATAAATTATCATTCGGTGTCTTTTAGCATAATACCCTTAATAGCCTTTAGCATAATAGCCAAAATAGCCTGTATTATATTTACAGGCTTCTTTTAGTTGTTGCTCATTTTTTATGAGAGATAGAGAGAGAGAAAGAAACAGACAGAATTGGCCCCCAAGGGTCCCTAGCCACTGTAAAAAAAAAAAAACTCCAGATATGTGTGCTACATTGTGCACATGCATGCTCTTGTGCATCTGACTTATGTCGGTTCTGGAGAGTCGAACATGGGCCCTTAGTTTTCACAGGCAAGCGCCTTAAGCACTAAGCCACCCTCCAGCCCTACTAGCTATGCTTTGAAACTTGAGGTATCATAAGAGATGTAAAACAAAACAAAAGAAAATCCCTCAAGTTCATCTTAACTCACAACAGGAGAAAATGCAGATAACACCAGGAAAGCCAGTGGTTTTAGAAAGTGTCTGGAAAGATATCAAGGCTTACAGGATCAAGTCCCTCAGGGAAATCTCTGATGCTCTGCACAGCCAGAAGGGAGGTGCTGCAAACACATGGCTTCCATCCCAAGCAGACAGCAACATGGAGTTCCTCAGTGTAGTTCTCTAATGTTAACTCTTCCTGCTATGGAAAGCTAATTCACATCCAGAATACCTAAGGGGGCCAGGATGTGCTGGTACATGTTTTCATCCCAGCAACAAGGGGCAGGGGGGGCACAGGGAAGAGTATTACTTTGAGTTTGAGGCCAGTCTGGGTCTACAGAATGACGGCCACGTCAGCCTCGTGTAGATAAGACCCTAACTCGAAAAACAGTAACAAAAGCAACAAAAAGAATAACTAAGGGATGAGGCAAGACATGGAGGGAAAATAATATTAAAATGTACCCCTGCCCCATCTAACACTGGTTGGAAAATTAGGAAAATTCATCTCAGTGATGTTTTGTGTCAAAAGAAAAAAAAAACATTTCAAGACTACTGAGGCAGTTTAATATGAATGTGCCCCCAAAAGCAAAAAAGCAGGAATGTCCTCAAGCCTGACCTAGCACTCCCCATGTTGGTACATTCAGAAAAGTCTTATGCTTTTTTAAAAATTTGTATTTATTCTTTTCATTTATTTATTTGAGAGTGACACACAGAGAGAAAAAGAGGCAGAGAGAGGGAGAGAGAGAAAGCAAAACTGAGAGTGCGTACCGGGTCCTCCACTCAATACAAACAAACTCCAGATGCATGCACCACCTTGTCCATCCATCTGCCTAACGTGAGTACTGGGGAATCGAGCCTTGAACTGGGGTCCTTAGGCTTCACCAGCAACTGCTTAACCACTAAGCCATCTCTCCAGCCCCTAGAGAAGTCTTCCTCTTATCTCTTGCCTAAAAAAGTGCTCTAGATCTGTTTTTCTATAAACAACCTGTGCCCTTCCCTACACCCCTTTCCTAGAACTAAGAATCTGGAGATACCACAAAGTTATTGGTGCAAAAGCACTCATCAGATATAAATAACTTCCTCATTTTCATGCCATACTCAGATGGTGAAGACACACATTTACAATAGGCACACACATGGTAACACTAAATATGAATTGAATGAATGAATATGAATTCTCAGTCTTATGTTTACCTTTTAGTTACTCTCCCACAATCACCTGGAGTAAGCCACTAATCCTGGGTTTTAACCAAGTTGAGGCCCCTAGAATATGAATGGAACTACTAAAGAGCCTGAGAGTCACAATGTGAAGCCAATCTTAGTACTGTCACTGCTCACAATTCTACCAACTAGTGCAACTAGGTGAACCAATGAGTTTACTGGGTTAACTTATAGAGCACAGGTGGGGTGTTATTTACAGGAGTGTGGGTGACCCCAAAACAGCTGCATTACTGCAAGGTCCACCGCATCACAGACTATATGAAAACAGCATGATAGCATCTACTTACTTAACCTTTCCTTCTCCCAGGCCAGTGACCCTCCCCCTCCTTTTACCAGACAGTGTCAATAGCTCCATTAACATTTCCATAGACCTGCCTATCACTGCCTAGCTCTGCTCAATTAACTTTGACAGGCCCACTAAGAAAAGACATTCTCCACTGGCATCAGATTATATCTGGAGGAAAAACCCCTTCCTACCAGATTCTTTTTTCTCTAGGTAGAGTCTAGCTCTAGGCCAGGCTGACCTGGAACTCAGTATTCACTATGCAGTCTCAGGTTGGCATTTAACTCACAATGATCCCCCTACCTCTGCCTCCCAAGTCCTTGGATTAAAGACATGCACCACCATTCCTGACCCTACAGCATTTTTCAACATCTTTGAGATCTACATATAGCAAACTCACTTTAATTTTAAAAAAATATTGGGCTCAAGAGAGGGCTTAGCAGTTAAAGCACTTGCCTGTGAAGCCTAAGGACTCAGATTCATTTCCCCAGTACCCACATAAAGCCAGATGTACATGGTGACACTTGCATCCGGGATTTGTTTGCAGTGGCTGGAATCCCTGGCACACTCATTGCCTATTTCCTCATTTTCTTCCTCTCTCAAATAAATACAGAAAAATAAAATAGTTAAAAAATTTTAGAGCCAGACATGGTGGTGCATGCCTTTAATCCTAGCACTCGGGAGGCAAAGGTAGGAGGATAACCAGGAGTTCAAGGAAACCCTGAGACTACACGGTGAATTCCAGGTTCACCTGAGCTAGAGTGAAACCCTACCTCAAAAAAAAAAAAATTAAATGTTAACCACCTTTGCTTCAGTTATGTTTCCTTATATGTAAGTCTGTCCAGTATCCTTATAAATAACCCGATGGTTTCATTATACAATCTTGTTATAAGGAAATGAGTAGCTCACCTCCCTGAAACAATGTAACTCCAAAAGTCCCAGTCACTGATGAAACTGTTCCTGAAGAATTTGGGTGCACTTCTGTCCTGAGGCCCACACCTGACTCTCCTCAACCGTCTGTCCTTTCTTCTACTCAGACTCAATAACTGTACTTCCGGCTCAGCCTGAAATTCTTTTCAGCTGTGTTAAGTACCCCGGCTGCACCTGGCTGGAAGGCCTCTAGATAACAAAGCTCGGAACACTGAGATGTGTTCCCACTGCTGGTGACACTTTCAATATTTAAGTAATGGCAAAGGTTTTGCCTGATACAGCTTTAAAGTCACATTTTGACCTTAGTCACTGGATAGGTTTCTAAGACTGAGCAATTTAGTTTATAGTTCTGGAATAGATCTGGGAAGGGGTAAATTAAGCTATTAACCCTAACCTGGGCATGGTGACAATATCAGAATCCAAGCAGACCTATTAGAAAATTCTTAAGTAGCCCAAAAAATCCTGTTTCATAATATCCATGAGTGGGAGACAATTTCCTCCATCCTCAAGTTTCATTCACTTCCACCATTCAGCACCATTTGACATTTTTAAATCTTGTTTAAAAAGTCCCTAGGGTTTTTCCTTACACTTGGTGCCTTACATGTAAAGATGGGGCCTTCTCTGCCCTTTAGCAGCCTTACTATTCAATGCATAGGTACTATTT
Organism: Dipus sagitta; assembly: GCA_036346955.1. Classification (NCBI taxonomy): domain Eukaryota; kingdom Metazoa; phylum Chordata; class Mammalia; order Rodentia; family Dipodidae; genus Dipus; species Dipus sagitta. The sequence continues at coordinate 20,729,258 of CM070778.1, forward strand.
TCTTTTTTTTAATTTTTTTTGTTATTTTTATTTATTTTTTGAGAGCAACAGACAGAGAGAATGAGGCAGATAGAGAGAGGGAGAGAGAATAGGCACACCAGGGCCTCCAGCCACTGCAAACGAACTCCAGACGCATGAGCCCCCTTGTGCATCTGGCTAACGTGGGTCCTGGGGAGTCGAGCCTCTAACCGGGGTCCTTAGGCTTCACAGGCAAGCACTTAACCGCTAAGCCTTCTCTCCAGCCCTGCATAGGTACTATTTTCTAACCAACTGAAATATTGTTTCCTGTATTTTATGCCTTCAGTATTCGGAGTAAGACATTATAGTAAAGCAAAAGCATCATTTCCTTTTCTAAAGAACCTCCACATTCTCAAGTTACAGAATTAACTCTAAAGAGAGAAGGTAAAACTCACCGACCAGCTGGGGTGGCTTGAAGACCCGGTGAGCGATGCTGACCAGCAGTCTGCATTTCCAATACTTGTCTACAGGAAGGCAAACCTGCTGTGTAAGGGGTCTGGTCCCACATACATGTGTCTGGAGCCAGTTCGCCATGGCCAGGCCCTGCAGCCCCTTTCTGCAGTCTGTAAGACCTGTGTGAAACTTTTGGACCCACCCTCATGCTGTGGCACCGGTGCTGGTCTCCTGTCTGGATCTGCTGGCAGCAGTTGGAAACACCTGTGTGAGGCACATCCAGGAAGTCCAGCCCCACCACTGCTGAACCCAGTTGATTGGCCACCCTGGCAGGGGCGGAGCCTTATGTCTGCCACACCCATCCACCTGTGCTGCACTCCTCAGCACTTATTAAGCACAAGGGAACTGTTTCTGTCCCTTCTAACCTGTAGCCACCATGGTGAGTGGATCACGTTTGGGGAGTGTGAAGAGGAGCTGGAAAGGCACTGGGCACCTCTACATTGGGAGGACAGTGGCTCTCCATTCATCATGTTGAGAGGGCAGCAGCTCACACCGTGCATCAGGAGAGTTGGAGTAGATGAGGCCCAAGTATGTTGAGAATTTCCAGGGCCTGGATAAAGGGTCTGCATGGATGAAGTTTTCATCTCAGCTCAAGCCGGATTTCTCAGTGGCCTGCGTCTTCAGCAGCAATACCCACTGTCGGTTATCTCCCCTGATGACTTCTCTCTCTCTCCCATAGAGCTGCATGCAGCATAGCTTTTTTCCAGCTTTCTGTCAGCTGGTCTACAGGGAGGTTTTCAGCTCAGCTCCAGCAAGATTGCTCAGTGACCTTGTAGCCCAAGCATGTGGAATGTTTAGCAATAGGGTCTTACCATCTATTCCTGGTAGGAAACCAAGCACCTTGGTAATGGCCTGTAATGTCCTGGGGGCATCAGGGACCTCCCTGGCCAACAACTCACTGGAAGGTATCCCATCACTGGCCTGAAATTTTTCTAGATATAATCTATGGCTTCTGGGTATACCATTGTCCAATGAAGTAGGTTTCCATATGGCTTATTCATATCCTCTTATATTTTGATTAACCCTCCCCTCACCCTTCCTTTACAATCTCTTCCCCTAACCTTACTTAGGACTTTCAATCCCCAGTAATTCTTCTACTTACATATGTACAATACCATCACCTTGAGTCCTCCCCTCTCCTCCCTTCCCTTTCTAGCTTTATGGCCTCTGCTACTGAGTTTTATTCCAACTCACATACAAGTCCAAACATTTGTAGCTAGGATCCACATATGAGAGAGAATATACAGCACTTTGCTCTCTGGGTCTGAGTTAACTCACTAAGTGTAATACTTTACAGATCCATCCATTTCCCTGCAAAGGTCATAATTTCATCTTCCTTTGCTGCTGATTAGAAATTCCACTGTATAAATGTACCATGTCTTCATTATCCACCCCATCATTATCTTTTAATTAATTAATTAACTTATTTATTTACTTATTTGTTTGAGAGAGAATGTGTGTGGGTACACCAGAGCCTCTTGCTACTGCAATGGAACTCCAGATGCATGGGTCACTTTGTGCATCTGGCTTTACCAGATCTGGCTTTACCACTAAAAATAGTAGTATGTTATGTTACAGAATGATCTCACCAATTAGCAGATGAAAATGATGCTCTGAGAGGAAAAGTTTAGATGTTAGATCCAGTATTTTCGGTGGGACACACTGCAACTGATAACCATTTCTTTCTTTTCCTTTCTTTTTCTTTTCTTTTTTTTTTTTAGCCCAGGCTAACCTGGAATTCATTATATGGTCTCAGGCTAGTCTTGAACTTCTTTGATCCTCCTACTCTACCCACCCCCAGAGTAATAGGATAAAGGCCTGTGCCACCATACCTGACATTTATCAAGTTTTAATTCTTTAATCGTCACTTGCAGTGCTGGTGAAAAAAGAAGATGAAGGAGGTGGAGGAGAAGAAGAGGAGAAGAAGAGAGAGAGAAGGCAGGAAGAAAGAAAGAAAGAAAGAAAGAAAGAAAGAAAGAGAGAAAGAAAGAAAGAATATGAATATATTGCCAGGTGTGGTCGCACATGCCTTTAATACCAGCACTGAGGAGACAGAGATAGAAGGATTGCCATGAGTTGAAGGCTACTTTGAGACCCCATACTAAGTTCCAGGTCAACCTGGGCTAACCCTACCTCAAAAGATATATGTTTAATTTTATGTCTGAACAATTGGAGGCACCAGCCAAAAGCAGTTACTGACAATTGGAACAATATTAAATGGCCAGGATATGATATAGCAAAGGCAGGAGGGGCTCAAATTTCAAAACAGGGTTTCCCACTGCAACAGACTCATAGCAAATATTTAGCAACCCTGAAAGTGGCCAGCAGAAGGATTTATATAAGCAATTAAGATATTTCACCAGTATGCTGTATATGTTACATAGATGACTGCTACCTAGTGTTTCAATATAAAGTGCAGTTACATACAAATACACCCATGCAGGTTTTAGTAGGGGTTAAAAAATAAAAATAAAGAAAGAAAACTCCTATGCCCTAGTAGAAACTAAGAAAGAGGGATATCCAGGTGTGGTGGCAGAGGTAGGAGGATTGACATGAGTTCAAGATCAGCATGTGACTATAAAGTGAGATCCAAGTCAGCCAGGACTACAGTGAGACCCTACTTCAAAAGAAACTAAATGAGGCAATAAATTATCATTCGGTGTCTTTTAGCATAATACCCTTAATAGCCTTTAGCATAATAGCCAAAATAGCCTGTATTATATTTACAGGCTTCTTTTAGTTGTTGCTCATTTTTTATGAGAGATAGAGAGAGAGAAAGAAACAGACAGAATTGGCCCCCAAGGGTCCCTAGCCACTGTAAAAAAAAAAAAAAACTCCAGATATGTGTGCTACATTGTGCACATGCATGCTCTTGTGCATCTGACTTATGTCGGTTCTGGAGAGTCGAACATGGGCCCTTAGTTTTCACAGGCAAGCGCCTTAAGCACTAAGCCACCCTCCAGCCCTACTAGCTATGCTTTGAAACTTGAGGTATCATAAGAGATGTAAAACAAAACAAAAGAAAATCCCTCAAGTTCATCTTAACTCACAACAGGAGAAAATGCAGATAACACCAGGAAAGCCAGTGGCGTTAGAAAGTGTCTGGAAAGATATCAAGGCTTATAGGATCAAGTCCCTCAGGTAAAGCTCTGATGCTCTGCGCAGCCAGAAGGGGGGTGCTGCAAACACATGGCTTCCATCCCAAGCAGACAGCAACATGGAGTTCCTCAGTGTAGTTCTCTAATATTAACTCTTCCTGCTATGGGAAGCTAATTCCCATCAAGAATAGCTAAGTGGGCCAGGATGTGCTAGTACATGTTTTCATCCCAGCAACAAGGGGGGGGGGCGCACAGGGAAGAGTATTACTTTGAGTTTGACGCAAGTCTGGGTCTACAGAATGAAGGCCAAGTCAGCCTGGTGTAGATAAGACCCTAACTCGAAAAACAGTAACAAAAGAAATAAAAAGAATAACTAAGGGATGAGGCAAGACATGGAGGGAAAATAATATTAAAATGTACCCCTGCCCCATCTAACACTGGTTGGAAAATTAGGAAAATTCATCTCAGTGATGTTTTCTGTCAAAAGAAAAAAAAAAACATTTTAAGACTACTCAGGCAGTTTAATATGAATGTGCCCCCAAAAGCAAAAAAGCAGGAATGTCTTCAAGCCTGACCTAGCACTGCCCTTGTTGGTACAATCAGAGACGTCTTATGCTTTTTTATAAAATTTGTATTTATTCTTTTTATTTCTTTATTTGAGAATGACACACAGAGAGAGAAAGAGGCAGAGAGAGGGAGAGACGGGGAGAGAGAAAGCAAAAGTGAGAGTGCGTACTGGTTCCTCCACTCAATACAAACAAACTCCAGATGCATGCACCACCTTGTCCATCTATCTGCCTAACGTGAGTACTGGGGAATCGAGCCTTGAACTGGGGTCTTTGGGCTTTACAAGCAAGTCCTTAACCACTAAGTCATCTCTCCAGCCCCTAGAGAAGTCTTCCTCTTATCTCTTGCCTAAAGGAGTGCTCTAGACTGTTTTTCTATAAACAACCTGTGCCCTTCTCTACACCCCTTTCCTAGAACTGAGGTTCCTGGAAGATTTAAATCTGATAGTGGAATTATGGCTACTCAGCCCCAAAACTTAGCATCATGGCAGGTTAGCTCAGCCTCCATTCCGAATCCATAAGTGACCCCAATTTGGGTCATAGGGCAGGCTTTACCCCCTAACACCTTCCGTATGGCAGGAGCTCTCTATACTTTCTCCACTTGCCTCCTCTGAATCTAATAAAATCTCTCTAAACCTTACCCTATGATCTGTGAATTTCACTTCTTTAACTTTGTAAGAGAAGAATCTGGAGATACCACAAAGTTATTGGTGCAAAAGCACTCATCGGATATAAATAACTTCCTCATTTTCATGCCATACTCAGATGGTGAAGACACACATTTACAATAGGCACACACATGGTAACACTAAATATGAATTGAATGAATGAATATGAATTCTCAGTCTTATGTTTACCTTTTAGTTACTCTCCCACAATCACCTGGAGTAAGCCACTAATCCTGGGTTTTAACCAAGTTGAGGCCCCTAGAATATGAATGGAACTACTAAAGAGCCTGAGAGTCACAATGTGAAGCCAATCTTAGTACTGTCACTGCTCACAATTCTACCAACTAGTGCAACTAGGTGAACCAATGAGTTTACTGGGTTAACTTATAGAGCACAGGTGGAGTGTTATTTACAGGAGTGTGGGTGACCCCAAAACAGCTGCATTACTGCAAGGTCCACCCCATCACACACTATATGAAAGTGGCATGAGAGCCTCTACTTACTTAACCTTTCACTTCCTGGCTTCTTCAGGTCAGTGACCCTCCCCCTCCTATTACCAGACAGTGTGAGTAGCTCCATTGACATTTCCATAGACATGGCTATCACTGCCTAGCCCTGCTCAATTAACTTTGACAGGCCCACTAAGAAAAGACATTCTCCACTGGCATCAGATTATAGCTAGAGGAAAAAGCCCTTCCTACCAGATTCTTTTTTCTCTAGGTAGAGTCTAGCTCTAGGCCAGGCTGACCTGGAACTCAGTATTCACTATGCAGTGTCAGGTTGGCATTGAACTCACAGTGATCCTCCTACCTCTGCCTCCCAAGTGCTTGGATGAAAGACATGCACCACCGTTCCTGACCCTACAGCATATTTTAATATCTTTGTGATCTACATATACCAAACTTACGTTATTAAAAAAAATATTGGACTCGAGAGATGGCTTAGCAGTTAAAGCACTTGCCTGTGAAGCCTAAGGACTCAGATTTATTTCCCCAGTACCTACATAAAGCGAGATGTACATGGTGACACTTGCATCTGGGATTTGTTTGCAGTGCCTGGAATCCCGGGCACTCTCATTGCCTATCTTCCTCGTTTTCTTCCTCTCTCAAATAAATACAGAAAAAA
>CM070778.1:20735285-20761000 GCA_036346955.1 Dipus sagitta
AAAAAAAAAAAAAAATGTGGCCGGATTTCTATGTAGAGCACATGACTAGACCATATGAAGTAAGGTTGGATATATCAAGTCATGGAATAGGAGCTTAGCAATTCACTACAAAATGGTTTGTTTTCTTTTCAAGTTTATGTGTTATATTAATACCATGGTTTTACAAATACATTCAGGTCATCTAATAGCATCTCAGTGACTCCTAACAAGAAGCCAACAAGCCAGGCTCTTGGTTTATATTTTCAACTACAAGAACCTGGAAATTCTAAATTTCCTTAATTCCCTCTCATTTTTGATAGTGATTATTTCACTTATTTATTCTCAAACCGCCCACATTCCGTATCCAATCATTACCATTACATAGTGACGCTTCCTCCTAGTTTCACTGAAAAGGAAACAAAAATATAAGAAAAATTCCACCATGTTCCACATCTCCACTGGGAATTTCAATTGGCTACACACACAAAGGGGAGGGAGGGAAGTACAATAAAAGAGCAAAAGTCTCCACAGCTGTACATAGTAAGTTCCAGGTCAGTTTGAGCTAAAGTGACACTCTGCCTTGAAACAAAACAAGAAAGAAAGAAAGCAGGCAGGCAAGAAAGGAGGCAAGCAAACTACAGATGCATGTACCACTTTGTGCATTGGGCTTTACATGGGTACTAGGGAATCAAACCTCACTTATTAGGCTTTGCTGGCCAAGCATCTTAACTGCTGATCTATCTGTCCATTCCCAAGACCCGGTCCAACTGATAAGACTGAAGATGCAAATGTTCAGAAAAGGGAAACCTTTTGCCTTGACTTGTCCCCTGAGACGGGGCACATGAACACTTTCTTATATATTTTTTTGTTTATTCTTATTTATTTATTATTTGGGAGCAACAGACAGAGAAACAGAGAGAGAGAGAGAGAGAGAGAGACAGAGAGAGACAGAGAGAGACAGAGAGAAGGAGAGAGGAGAAAGAATGGGCACGCCAGGGCCTTCAGCCACTGCAAAAGAACTCCAGATTACATGCGCCACCTTGTGCATCTGGCTTACATGTGGGGAATAGAGCCTCAAATCGGGGTCCTTAGGATTCACAGGAAAGTGCTTAACCAAAGTCCAACTAGGTGAACCAACCAGTTTACTGGATTAACTTACAGAGCACAAGTGGGGTGTTATGTACAAGAGTGTGCCAAGACAGCTGCATTATTGCAAGGTTCATACCATCAGGGCAGGAAGGAGTAAAGGGATTATTGCTTGGTCTATTGATCCAAAGTATAAACAAATGCAGTCTGCTTCTGGCTTCAAACTCCACTGAGAATATTTATGATCTGAGTTCTGGTATTTCCATTTCCAGGGCTCTGAGGTGTGACTTGAGCAATACCATCAGATACAGAACAAAGTTTCTCAATCAATGAATACTAAATTGTTTTTTAAAAAATAATGCAAGACATGTAATACATGCAACTATTTGGAATAAAAAGAGTAGAGTCTAGTAATTGTGTCTGGAAAGGTGAGACCTCAGAATCACAATCTCTTTTGTTTGGCAGACACATTGTTGAGTTTATGGAGATCCAAATGTGGGCATTGAGCAGAGACTTCAGAATCATGATAACATTCTTTAGCAAAAATATTAATAAATTTATGGAGGTCCAAATGTCAGCATAGAGTTGAGAACATTTTGTTTAATGGCTCTTTATAATAATATAGGAGAAACTCAATTTGGAGGAGCTGAAGTTACAGAAGAAACAAGATTAAATGACATGGTCAGAATCTGGCACCAATGGAAAAATATGAGCACTGAGATCATCCCAAACAGGTATAGTGAAATCTTGCACCTTTTAGAAGGAAGATGGGTAGAATATAACTGTAATCTTCCCCTACATATATATTATATGATTTTTTTCTCAGAATAATCTGAAAAACAGGCTAAATTCAGTATGTGAGCTGGCAGAAAAGAGAGTCCCACGAAAAGCACTGCAAGTAAAATGAGGTCCCAGACACACTGGAGGCCTGGTGTTTTGAGGGATGAGAAAGGTAACTGTACCCTCCACAACCTCCTAGATCTCAGAGAAGTGTTAGGGGTACCATTAGCTTTCCTACAAAGCATGAGGAAGGAGAATTATTTTAAAAATATTTAATTATACAGAAATAAGCTGGCCTTTATTGATATCTCATTACAGAAAGATTTAAAAGGTAATCTAAGAAAACTTACAAAAGAGAAAACAAAATACAGCCAAGGAATATAAAAAATATCACAGGTCAAAAGAAGGCTGCTAAGTTTTCTCCACTTCTCTTTCCAATGTGCATATTTTGACAGGTTTCATGTTTTAGAAAACTATGAAAATATAGAAAAATACAAAGAACTCTCAGACATGCATTTTCCAGATTTCACAAATATTTATGCTAGACCATGGCTTTTACAAAAACTGTCTGCTTAATTTTCCTTTTTACTTTTCTAATCTTTCCATTTTGCTACTTACTTAGAGATAAATATGCATGTAAAATATATCTATATAGAGTGAAATACCTTAAATCTATATATCAAATGTGTGTTCATATTTTATATATATATATATATATATATATATATATATATATATATATATAAAATCACATATACAGTATATGTCCCTATAAGATATTTCTTAACCCTTCATCCAACTAAATTGTAGTGTATATTTCCTATAAACAGGAAATACCTGTATGGAATCATAGTACAATGATCAGTCTAAAAACTTAATCGCTATATGACACCATCTTTTACCTTGGTGATTAACTTACTCTGTGAAGGGTGGTACTAATTACTTTAGGCTTTTCATGTCTTTGTTACAACATCAAGTTCAGAGAATAGTGTAAATGGGGATATAGCCATGTTCAATGCATGTTGATCTTGAAAGTAGGTGATGTGGAGTATGCCATGTTTGCTGATCTCCTCTAATATACAACCTCAAGTAGACCTCCTGATTTTCTATATTATGTCATGTATGGAAAATACAAAGTCGTAAAATGCATTCAGTTGTCTTATCTCCTTAGTCACTGTTCTTCATTTTTCATATTTTTGAATTCTACTGGCCATTTATTTTGTATAATGTCTAGTTGAACTTATTATATATCATCTTTTTCTCATTTATTTTTATTTTTATTTATTTACTTGATAGGGAAAGAGGCAGGGAGAGAGAGAGAGATAGAGAGAGAATGGGCATGCTAGGGCATCGAGCCTCTGCAGATGAACTCCAGACACATGTGCCACCTTGTGCATCCGGCTTATGTGGTTCCTGGGGAACTGAACCTAGGTCCTTTGGTTTTGCAGGCAAGAGCCTTAATCAGTAAGCCATATCTCCAGCCCTATATATCATCTTTCCATTAAGTTTCAAATCATCACTGTTCTCATGAATATCATTAAAGTGATAGTGAGTATTCTAAGTGCCTCATATCAAGGGGCCCTCTGTCTGCCATTTTGCTACACGCTAGGATGTTCTTTACCACTGTGTCATTGGTATGTGTTTACAGGATGCTGAGATCAGACTATGAACTACGCTGTTACTCCTCAGATTTTAAGTTCCAGAATTCGCCTTGATTTTCTCTAGCATGGTCATTATGGCATTGGCCAAATGGTAATTGATTATTTATTTATTTGTGTGTGTTTGAGAGATACATAGGGGAGAGAGAGAGAGGGAGGCAGAGAATGGTCATGCCAGGGCCATTGGCTGCTGTAAATGATGCATGCATTACTTTGTGTGTCTAGTTTTTATATAGTTACTGGCAAAACAAACCTGTGCAGCAGGATTTGAAAGCAAGTGCCTTTAACAACAGAGCCATCTCCCCAGCCCCAAATGGTGTTTTATTTTTTCTTTGCAGCATTATTCAACATCCATTGGTTGGCTTTGTGATTCAGTGAAGCTTGACACCTAAGATTGTTATATGTTTGTACCTTTATTTAATTTAATAAATAACTTACTTCTATGACAGGACTCTAATGATATAATTGACCCTACACCCTACACCCCTGACCCTAAACCCTAACCCTAAAACCCTAACTCTTGGTATTAGCTAACGTAAACCCTATCTAAAACTCAGTCCTAAGCTTTACACCTTTATGGGTGTGTACTTACAAGCACAGGCTCAGATGAATTTGTGGCTGGGATCTAGTCCACTGCAGAGACTTCTTCATTACCATCCAGCATATTCTTCACAGTTCCATGGATCCTGGCATTTAAAAGAGACATGATATCTTGTTACATGTGCCTCTTAAAAACCTCAAAGGTTGCCAGGCGTGGTGGCACATGCCTTTAATCCCAGCACTTGGGAGGCAGAGGTAGGATGATTGCTGTGAGTTCGAGGCCACCCTGAGACTACATAGTGAATTCCAGGTCAGCCTGGGCTACAGTGAGAGCCCTGCCTTGAAAAACAGAAAACAAAACAAAACAAAACAAAACAAAAAAAACCCTCAAAGGCTTAACAAATCCTCATTCTTGAAAACAATGTAAGCTTTGCTTGCTGGTTATAAATAAACCGTGTGGCATCTATAAGTGATAAAAATGAATTAACAGAAAAAATGCGAACTACACTGGGGGCTGGAGAGATGGCTTAGTGGTTAAGGCACTTGGCTCCAAAGCCAAAGGGCACAGGTTTGACTATCCACTACCCACTTAAAGGCAGAAGCAAAAGGTGGTGCATATGTCTCGAGTACTTTTGCACTGGCTGGAGGCACCGGCAAACCCATTCTCTGTCTCTATGTCTGTCTGTTTTCTCTCTCTCTCTCTCTCTCTCTCCTCTTGCAAATTATGAAGAAAATTATCCTTTTTTTTTTTTTTTTTTTTGGTTTTTCGAGGTAGGGTCTTACTCTAGCCCAGGCTGACCTGGAATTCACTATGGAGTCTCAGGGTGGCCTCGAACTCATGGTGATCCTCCTACCTCTGCCTCCCGAGTGCTGGGATTAAAGGCGTGCGCCACCACGCCCGGCATAAGAAAATTATTCTTAAAAATAATTAAGCCAAGCATATTGGCACACACCTTTAATCACACATCTGGGAGGCAGGAGGAGAATCAACACAAGTTTGAGGTCACTCTTAGACTGTATAGTAAATTCCAGGTCCACCTGGGCTACAGTAATACCCTACCTCAAAAAGCTGATTAGGGCCAGGCATGGTGGCACATGCCTTTAATCCCAGTACTAGGGAGGCAGAGGGAGTTTGAGGCCACCCTGAGACTGCACAGGGAATTCCAGGTCAGCCTGGATTAAAGTGAGACCCTACCTCAAAAAAATTAGTATATTCAGATATATAAATCAAGTTACAATATTATATGCATTGTCATTTGCTAGCTTGTGTCTATTATAAAGGATTAAATGACCATCAGGGAAATGCAAATTAAAACTTTTTTCAGATTACACATCACTCCTGTCAGACTAAATGCTGGTGAGGATGTGGAAAAAAAGTCTTTCTCCACTGTTGGTGGGAATGTTATCTGGTACAGCCATTGTAGAAATCAGTGTGAAGGTTTCTGAGACAGCTAAAAATGGATTTACCAGGGCTAGAGAGATGGCTTAGCATTTAAGGAGTTTACCTGCAAAGTCAAAGGACCCAAGTTTGATTTCCCAGGTCCCATGTAAGCTACAGGCACAAGGGGGAGCCTGCATCTGGGGTTCGTTTGCAGTGGCTAGAGGCACTGGAGCACCAATTCTCTTTCTCCCTCTTTCTTTCTCTTCCAAATAAGTAAATAAAATATATTTTAAAAAAGTAGAATTACCATATGACCCAGATATACTACTCCTAGACATGTATCCTGAGGACTCCTGTTACCTTAGAGATACTTGCTCAACCATGTTTATTGCTGCTCTATTCACAAAAGCTAGGAAATGAAACCAGCATAGATGTCCTTCAAGGAATGATTGGTTAATGAAGATGTGTTATATTTATGTAGTGTAATTATAGTCAGTGTATAATGGAAAATGAAATTATGAAATTTGCAGGGAAATGGATGGAACTGGAAAGGATTATACTAAGTGAGGTAACCCAGGCCCAGAAAGCCAAGCACTGCATGATCCCTCTCATATTTGGATCCTAGCTAGAAATGTTTGGACTTTTATGTGAGTTGGAGTAAAAATTAGTAGCAGAGGTCAGTAAGGTAGAAAAGGGCGATAAGAGAGGGAGGAGAGGGGAGGATTTGGGGAATGGTACTGTATATATGAAATTAGATGAACAGATTACTGGGGGTGCAATGGCCTAAGTAAGGTCATGGGAAGGGTGGGGGGAGGGTTAATCAAAATTCAAGATGTTGTGAATAAGCAACATGGAAGCCTATTCTTTCGGATAACAGCACCCCCAGAAGCCATAGACTGTTACTAGAAAAATTTCAATGCCAGGGGTGGGATACCTTCCAGTGAGTTGTTGGACAGTGAGGTCCTTGAGGCCCCCAAAACATTATAGGCCACTGACAATGCTGTTGGTTTCCCATCGGAAATAAATGGTAAGACCCTATTTCTGAAGACTCCACATGCCAGGGCGGCAAGGTCACTGAGAAATCAAGCAGGAGCTGAGCTGAACACCTCCTCCCTATAGAACAGCTGACAGAAAGCTGGAAAAAGCTGTACCGCATGCAGCACTATGGGAAACAGAAGTCATCAGTAGTGAAAACACTGGGCACTGCGTCAAGTTTGGCCAGGCAGGCCAAATGACTGCACAGGTGCATGAGGGGCATGTTTGTTATGGGCAAAACCAACTGCTCTACAATTGGACTAGAGGCCTGCTCTACATGCCTGATACTGAAAACCTAATCAAAAGCCTATGGTGGGTGAGGTTATGAGTCCAAGGAGTGTAATGCCTGCTCCTGCCTGACTAAATGCATATACTATGCTCAACAAACTGTCCTGTAAGCACTTTACTTCGTGTTAATACCCATATATTAATGCTACTTTCACTTTGGGTTAGAGAAACTTCCCTTTTCAGATGGTGGTGACCACTGGGATGACCAAATAGGCACCATAGCACTGAGTAAATGCAAGAGTATTTAGCATATCTCTACCATATCTTCCAAGGTTCAGGGTCCACTGAGGAAGAGGTGGCAGAAATAATGTCAGAGCCAAGTCCCATCACTCATGGGGCCTGGTGTATGATGGCTGTAAAGCATGCGACTATTGCTTGTATGGGTTGCCCCTAAGGGACCTTGCAGACAGAACAGGCAATGTTCATGGCTTTGATATCATGCTGTCACCAATCTATACTGCATACAGATATGTGGAATGTATTTGCAAAGCTCCAAGATACAGAGAGGATTTCACACTGACCAGATCATCATATCCAGCACGATGCGGAACAAGAAACATATGGCTGATGCCCAGAGCGGGGGCAGATTCAAGTACCCCAGAGGATAGAAAATTCACATTTCAAAGAAGTGAGGATTTGCCAAGATGAATGAAGACACACTAGAAGACACGGTGGCTGAGAAGCAGCGCATGCTCACAGCTGTGAGTTCAAGCTCCCCAATCCAGGGCCCTGGACTCCCAAGGGCTTCCACTGTGCTGACACCTTTCATCATGATCAATAAATACATCTACAGTCAGGCATGGTGGCACACACCTTTAATCCCAACACTTGGGAGGCAGACATAGGAGGATCACTGTGAGTTTCAGGCTATGCTGAGACTACATAGTAAATTCAAGGTCAGCCTGGGCTAGAGCTTTGAAACCCTACCTTGAAAAAACAGAATAAAAGGCCAGGTGTGGTGGCATACACCTTTAATCCCAGCACTTGGGAGGCAGAGATAAGAGGATTTCCATGAGTTTGAGGCCACCCTAAGAGTACATAGTGAATTCCATGTCAGCCTGGGCTAGAGTGAGACCCTACTTCGAAAAACAAAAACAACAACAATAATAATAATAAACACATCTATAAGCTATCCTAAATAAACATTTAGTTAAATAGATAAAGAGAGTCAACTAATGGTCTAAATTCATACCACTAGCCAGACATAGTTGTATGTTCAAAGCCAGCCTAGGCCACATAGCAAAATCCCGCCTCAAGTAATAACAGAATAAATAAATACCACTAGTAACTAAGTCATCATTTACATGGTCCTATCTGCCATGTAACCCAGTTTTTTCCAGTTGGGTGTGTAATGTGGTAGTGAAGCACTTGCTCAGGAAATATAAGGCTCTCGGCTCAGTGCATAACACTACAAATTTTAAACAAACCTATTATGTATAAAATTTGCAAAAATAAGAATAAAGAGTAAATATTTAAAAGCAGTTGATACTTATTAAGGTTTTTAAAATTTTTTTTTGTATACTTTCCTTTATTTGAGCGAGACAGACAGACAGAGAAAGAGGCAGAGAGAGAGAGAGAATGGACACTCCAGGGCCTCCAGCCACTGCAAACGAACTCCAGATGCATGTACCATCACCTTGTACATCTGGCTTACACGGATCTGGGAGAATTCAACCTGAGTCCTTTGCTTTTGCAGGCAAGCACCTTAACCACTAAGCCATCCCTACAGCCCCTTTCTTTCTTGTTTTTTTATTTTCGACATAGGATCTCACTCAAGGCTGACCTGGAACTCACTCTGTAGTCCCAGGCTGGCCTCAAATTCAGAACAATCCTCCTACCTCTACCTCCAGAGTGCTACGATTAAAGGCGTGTGCCACCATGCCTGACATTTATCAAGTTTTAATTCTTTTATCCTCACTTGTAGTGCTGGCCAAAAAAGGAGGAGGAGGAGGAGAAGAAGAAGACAGACAGACAGAAAGAAAGAAAGAGAAAGAAAGAAAGAAAGAAAGAATATGAATATATTGCCAGGTGTGGTGGCGCATGCCTTTAATACCAGCACTCAGGAGGCACAGATAGAAGGATTGCCATGAGTTCAAGGCTACTTTGAGACTACATAGTAAATTCCAGGTCAACCTGGGCTAACCCTACCTCAAAAGCTATATGTTTAATTTTCTGTCTGAATGATCACAGGCACCTGCCAAAAGCAGTTACTAACAATTGGAACATTATTAAATGGCCAGGATATGATACAGCAAAGACGTGAGTGGCTCACATTTCAAAACAGGATTTCCCACTGCAACAGACACATAGCAAACATTTAGCAACACTGAAAGTAGCCAGCAGAAGGACTCATATAAGCAATTAAGATATTTCACCAGTATGCTGTATATATTACATAGATGACTGCTACTTTTTTTTCAATATAAAGTGCAGTTACATACAAACATACCATATAGGTTTTAGTAGGGGTAAAAAATAAAAATAAAGAAAGAAAACTCCTATGCCCTATTAGAAACTTCAAAAGAGGGATATCCAGGTGTGGTGGCAGAGGTAGGAGGATTGACATGAGTTCAAGATCAGCATGTGACTATAAAGTGAGATCCAAGTCAGCCAGGACTACAGTGAGAACCTACCTCGAAAGAAACTAAATGAGGGAATAAATTACCATTCAGTGTCTTTTAGCATAATACCCTTAATAGTGTTTAGCATAGTAGCCAAAATAGCCTGTATTAAATTTACAGACTTCTTTTAGTTGTTGCTCTTTTTTTTAAGAGAGAGAGAGAGAGAGAGAGAGAGCAAGAAACAGACAGACAGAATTGGCCCCCAAGGGTCTCCAGCCACTGTAAAAAAAACTCCAGACATGTGTGGTACCTTGTGCACATGTATGACCTTGTGCATCTGACTTATGTCAGTTCTGGAGAGTCAAACATGGGCCCTTAGGTTTCACAGGCAAGGGCCTTAAGCACTGAGCCATCCTCAAGCCCTACTAGCTATGCTTTGAAACCTGAGGTATCCTAAGAGATGTAAAACAAAACAAAACAAAATCCCTCAAGTTCATCTTCACTCACAACAGGAGAAAATGCAGATAACACCAGGAAAGCCAGTGGTTTTAGAAAGTGTCTGGAAAGATATCAAGGCTTACAGGATCAAGTCCCTCAGGGAAATCTCTGATGCTCTGCACAGCCAGAAGGGAGGTGCTGCAAACACATGGCTTCCATCCCAAGCAGACAGCAACATGGAGTTCCTCAGTGTAGTTCTCTAATGTTAACTCTTCCTGCTATGGAAAGCTAATTCACATCCAGAATACCTAAGGGGGCCAGGATGTGCTGGTACATGTTTTCATCCCAGCAACAAGGGGCAGGGGGGGGCACAGGGAAGAGTATTACTTTGAGTTTGAGGCCAGTCTGGGTCTACAGAATGACGGCCACGTCAGCCTCGTGTAGATAAGACCCTAACTCGAAAAACAGTAACAAAAGCAACAAAAAGAATAACTAAGGGATGAGGCAAGACATGGAGGGAAAATAATATTAAAATGTACCCCTGCCCCATCTAACACTGGTTGGAAAATTAGGAAAATTCATCTCAGTGATGTTTTGTGTCAAAAGAAAAAAAAACATTTCAAGACTACTGAGGCAGTTTAATATGAATGTGCCCCCAAAAGCAAAAAAGCAGGAATGTCCTCAAGCCTGACCTAGCACTCCCCATGTTGGTACATTCAGAAAAGTCTTATGCTTTTTTAAAAATTTGTATTTATTCTTTTCATTTATTTATTTGAGAGTGACACACAGAGAGAAAAAGAGGCAGAGAGAGGGAGAGAGAGAAAGCAAAACTGAGAGTGCGTACCGGGTCCTCCACTCAATACAAACAAACTCCAGATGCATGCACCACCTTGTCCATCCATCTGCCTAACGTGAGTACTGGGGAATCGAGCCTTGAACTGGGGTCCTTAGGCTTCACCAGCAACTGCTTAACCACTAAGCCATCTCTCCAGCCCCTAGAGAAGTCTTCCTCTTATCTCTTGCCTAAAAAAGTGCTCTAGATCTGTTTTTCTATAAACAACCTGTGCCCTTCCCTACACCCCTTTCCTAGAACTACCTTCTCCCAGGCAGCCTTCTCCCAGGCCAGTGACCCTCCCCCTCCTTTTACCAGACAGTGTCAATAGCTCCATTAACATTTCCATAGACCTGCCTATCACTGCCTAGCTCTGCTCAATTAACTTTGACAGGCCCACTAAACTAAGAAAAGACATTCTCCACTGGCATCAGATTATATCTGGAGGAAAAACCCCTTCCTACCAGATTCTTTTTTCTCTAGGTAGAGTCTAGCTCTAGGCCAGGCTGACCTGGAACTCAGTATTCACTATGCAGTCTCAGGTTGGCATTTAACTCACAATGATCCCCCTACCTCTGCCTCCCAAGTCCTTGGATTAAAGACATGCACCACCATTCCTGACCCTACAGCATTTTTCAACATCTTTGAGATCTACATATAGCAAACTCACTTTAATTTTAAAAAAATATTGGGCTCAAGAGAGGGCTTAGCAGTTAAAGCACTTGCCTGTGAAGCCTAAGGACTCAGATTCATTTCCCCAGTACCCACATAAAGCCAGATGTACATGGTGACACTTGCATCCGGGATTTGTTTGCAGTGGCTGGAATCCCTGGCACACTCATTGCCTATTTCCTCATTTTCTTCCTCTCTCAAATAAATACAGAAAAATAAAATAGTTAAAAAATTTTAGAGCCAGACATGGTGGTGCATGCCTTTAATCCTAGCACTCGGGAGGCAAAGGTAGGAGGATAACCAGGAGTTCAAGGAAACCCTGAGACTACACGGTGAATTCCAGGTTCACCTGAGCTAGAGTGAAACCCTACCTCAAAAAAAAAAAAATTAAATGTTAACCACCTTTGCTTCAGTTATGTTTCCTTATATGTAAGTCTGTCCAGTATCCTTATAAATAACCCGATGGTTTCATTATACAATCTTGTTATAAGGAAATGAGTAGCTCACCTCCCTGAAACAATGTAACTCCAAAAGTCCCAGTCACTGATGAAACTGTTCCTGAAGAATTTGGGTGCACTTCTGTCCTGAGGCCCACACCTGACTCTCCTCAACCGTCTGTCCTTTCTTCTACTCAGACTCAATAACTGTACTTCCGGCTCAGCCTGAAATTCTTTTCAGCTGTGTTAAGTACCCCGGCTGCACCTGGCTGGAAGGCCTCTAGATAACAAAGCTCGGAACACTGAGATGTGTTCCCACTGCTGGTGACACTTTCAATATTTAAGTAATGGCAAAGGTTTTGCCTGATACAGCTTTAAAGTCACATTTTGACCTTAGTCACTGGATAGGTTTCTAAGACTGAGCAATTTAGTTTATAGTTCTGGAATAGATCTGGGAAGGGGTAAATTAAGCTATTAACCCTAACCTGGGCATGGTGACAATATCAGAATCCAAGCAGACCTATTAGAAAATTCTTAAGTAGCCCAAAAAATCCTGTTTCATAATATCCATGAGTGGGAGACAATTTCCTCCATCCTCAAGTTTCATTCACTTCCACCATTCAGCACCATTTGACATTTTTAAATCTTGTTTAAAAAGTCCCTAGGGTTTTTCCTTACACTTGGTGCCTTACATGTAAAGATGGGGCCTTCTCTGCCCTTTAGCAGCCTTACTATTCAATGCATAGGTACTATTTTCTTTTTTTTAATTTTTTTTGTTATTTTTATTTATTTTTTGAGAGCAACAGACAGAGAGAATGAGGCAGATAGAGAGAGGGAGAGAGAATAGGCACACCAGGGCCTCCAGCCACTGCAAACGAACTCCAGACGCATGAGCCCCCTTGTGCATCTGGCTAACGTGGGTCCTGGGGAGTCGAGCCTCTAACCGGGGTCCTTAGGCTTCACAGGCAAGCACTTAACCGCTAAGCCTTCTCTCCAGCCCTGCATAGGTACTATTTTCTAACCAACTGAAATATTGTTTCCTGTATTTTATGCCTTCAGTATTCGGAGTAAGACATTATAGTAAAGCAAAAGCATCATTTCCTTTTCTAAAGAACCTCCACATTCTCAAGTTACAGAATTAACTCTAAAGAGAGAAGGTAAAACTCACCGACCAGCTGGGGTGGCTTGAAGACCCGGTGAGCGATGCTGACCAGCAGTCTGCATTTCCAATACTTGTCTACAGGAAGGCAAACCTGCTGTGTAAGGGGTCTGGTCCCACATACATGTGTCTGGAGCCAGTTCGCCATGGCCAGGCCCTGCAGCCCCTTTCTGCAGTCTGTAAGACCTGTGTGAAACTTTTGGACCCACCCTCATGCTGTGGCACCGGTGCTGGTCTCCTGTCTGGATCTGCTGGCAGCAGTTGGAAACACCTGTGTGAGGCACATCCAGGAAGTCCAGCCCCACCACTGCTGAACCCAGTTGATTGGCCACCCTGGCAGGGGCGGAGCCTTATGTCTGCCACACCCATCCACCTGTGCTGCACTCCTCAGCACTTATTAAGCACAAGGGAACTGTTTCTGTCCCTTCTAACCTGTAGCCACCATGGTGAGTGGATCACGTTTGGGGAGTGTGAAGAGGAGCTGGAAAGGCACTGGGCACCTCTACATTGGGAGGACAGTGGCTCTCCATTCATCATGTTGAGAGGGCAGCAGCTCACACCGTGCATCAGGAGAGTTGGAGTAGATGAGGCCCAAGTATGTTGAGAATTTCCAGGGCCTGGATAAAGGGTCTGCATGGATGAAGTTTTCATCTCAGCTCAAGCCGGATTTCTCAGTGGCCTGCGTCTTCAGCAGCAATACCCACTGTCGGTTATCTCCCCTGATGACTTCTCTCTCTCTCCCATAGAGCTGCATGCAGCATAGCTTTTTTCCAGCTTTCTGTCAGCTGGTCTACAGGGAGGTTTTCAGCTCAGCTCCAGCAAGATTGCTCAGTGACCTTGTAGCCCAAGCATGTGGAATGTTTAGCAATAGGGTCTTACCATCTATTCCTGGTAGGAAACCAAGCACCTTGGTAATGGCCTGTAATGTCCTGGGGGCATCAGGGACCTCCCTGGCCAACAACTCACTGGAAGGTATCCCATCACTGGCCTGAAATTTTTCTAGATATAATCTATGGCTTCTGGGTATACCATTGTCCAATGAAGTAGGTTTCCATATGGCTTATTCATATCCTCTTATATTTTGATTAACCCTCCCCTCACCCTTCCTTTACAATCTCTTCCCCTAACCTTACTTAGGACTTTCAATCCCCAGTAATTCTTCTACTTACATATGTACAATACCATCACCTTGAGTCCTCCCCTCTCCTCCCTTCCCTTTCTAGCTTTATGGCCTCTGCTACTGAGTTTTATTCCAACTCACATACAAGTCCAAACATTTGTAGCTAGGATCCACATATGAGAGAGAATATACAGCACTTTGCTCTCTGGGTCTGAGTTAACTCACTAAGTGTAATACTTTACAGATCCATCCATTTCCCTGCAAAGGTCATAATTTCATCTTCCTTTGCTGCTGATTAGAAATTCCACTGTATAAATGTACCATGTCTTCATTATCCACCCCATCATTATCTTTTAATTAATTAATTAACTTATTTATTTACTTATTTGTTTGAGAGAGAATGTGTGTGGGTACACCAGAGCCTCTTGCTACTGCAATGGAACTCCAGATGCATGGGTCACTTTGTGCATCTGGCTTTACCAGATCTGGCTTTACCACTAAAAATAGTAGTATGTTATGTTACAGAATGATCTCACCAATTAGCAGATGAAAATGATGCTCTGAGAGGAAAAGTTTAGATGTTAGATCCAGTATTTTCGGTGGGACACACTGCAACTGATAACCATTTCTTTCTTTTCCTTTCTTTTTCTTTTCTTTTTTTTTTTTAGCCCAGGCTAACCTGGAATTCATTATATGGTCTCAGGCTAGTCTTGAACTTCTTTGATCCTCCTACTCTACCCACCCCCAGAGTAATAGGATAAAGGCCTGTGCCACCATACCTGACATTTATCAAGTTTTAATTCTTTAATCGTCACTTGCAGTGCTGGTGAAAAAAGAAGATGAAGGAGGTGGAGGAGAAGAAGAGGAGAAGAAGAGAGAGAGAAGGCAGGAAGAAAGAAAGAAAGAAGAAGAAAGAAAGAAAGAGAAAGAAAGAAAGAATATGAATATATTGCCAGGTGTGGTCGCACATGCCTTTAATACCAGCACTGAGGAGACAGAGATAGAAGGATTGCCATGAGTTGAAGGCTACTTTGAGACCCCATACTAAGTTCCAGGTCAACCTGGGCTAACCCTACCTCAAAAGATATATGTTTAATTTTATGTCTGAACAATTGGAGGCACCAGCCAAAAGCAGTTACTGACAATTGGAACAATATTAAATGGCCAGGATATGATATAGCAAAGGCAGGAGGGGCTCAAATTTCAAAACAGGGTTTCCCACTGCAACAGACTCATAGCAAATATTTAGCAACCCTGAAAGTGGCCAGCAGAAGGATTTATATAAGCAATTAAGATATTTCACCAGTATGCTGTATATGTTACATAGATGACTGCTACCTAGTGTTTCAATATAAAGTGCAGTTACATACAAATACACCCATGCAGGTTTTAGTAGGGGTTAAAAAATAAAAATAAAGAAAGAAAACTCCTATGCCCTAGTAGAAACTAAGAAAGAGGGATATCCAGGTGTGGTGGCAGAGGTAGGAGGATTGACATGAGTTCAAGATCAGCATGTGACTATAAAGTGAGATCCAAGTCAGCCAGGACTACAGTGAGACCCTACTTCAAAAGAAACTAAATGAGGCAATAAATTATCATTCGGTGTCTTTTAGCATAATACCCTTAATAGCCTTTAGCATAATAGCCAAAATAGCCTGTATTATATTTACAGGCTTCTTTTAGTTGTTGCTCATTTTTTATGAGAGATAGAGAGAGAGAAAGAAACAGACAGAATTGGCCCCCAAGGGTCCCTAGCCACTGTAAAAAAAAAAAAAAAACTCCAGATATGTGTGCTACATTGTGCACATGCATGCTCTTGTGCATCTGACTTATGTCGGTTCTGGAGAGTCGAACATGGGCCCTTAGTTTTCACAGGCAAGCGCCTTAAGCACTAAGCCACCCTCCAGCCCTACTAGCTATGCTTTGAAACTTGAGGTATCATAAGAGATGTAAAACAAAACAAAAGAAAATCCCTCAAGTTCATCTTAACTCACAACAGGAGAAAATGCAGATAACACCAGGAAAGCCAGTGGTTTTAGAAAGTGTCTGGAAAGATATCAAGGCTTACAGGATCAAGTCCCTCAGGGAAATCTCTGATGCTCTGCACAGCCAGAAGGGAGGTGCTGCAAACACATGGCTTCCATCCCAAGCAGACAGCAACATGGAGTTCCTCAGTGTAGTTCTCTAATGTTAACTCTTCCTGCTATGGAAAGCTAATTCACATCCAGAATACCTAAGGGGGCCAGGATGTGCTGGTACATGTTTTCATCCCAGCAACAAGGGGCAGGGGGGGCACAGGGAAGAGTATTACTTTGAGTTTGAGGCCAGTCTGGGTCTACAGAATGACGGCCACGTCAGCCTCGTGTAGATAAGACCCTAACTCGAAAAACAGTAACAAAAGCAACAAAAAGAATAACTAAGGGATGAGGCAAGACATGGAGGGAAAATAATATTAAAATGTACCCCTGCCCCATCTAACACTGGTTGGAAAATTAGGAAAATTCATCTCAGTGATGTTTTGTGTCAAAAGAAAAAAAAAACATTTCAAGACTACTGAGGCAGTTTAATATGAATGTGCCCCCAAAAGCAAAAAAGCAGGAATGTCCTCAAGCCTGACCTAGCACTCCCCATGTTGGTACATTCAGAAAAGTCTTATGCTTTTTTAAAAATTTGTATTTATTCTTTTCATTTATTTATTTGAGAGTGACACACAGAGAGAAAAAGAGGCAGAGAGAGGGAGAGAGAGAAAGCAAAACTGAGAGTGCGTACCGGGTCCTCCACTCAATACAAACAAACTCCAGATGCATGCACCACCTTGTCCATCCATCTGCCTAACGTGAGTACTGGGGAATCGAGCCTTGAACTGGGGTCCTTAGGCTTCACCAGCAACTGCTTAACCACTAAGCCATCTCTCCAGCCCCTAGAGAAGTCTTCCTCTTATCTCTTGCCTAAAAAAGTGCTCTAGATCTGTTTTTCTATAAACAACCTGTGCCCTTCCCTACACCCCTTTCCTAGAACTGAGGTTCCTGGAAGATTTAAATCTGATAGTGGCATTATGGCTACTCAGCCCCAAAACTTAGCATCATGGCAGGTTAGCTCAGCCTCCATTCCGAATCCATAAGTGACCCCAATTTGGGTCATAGGGCAGGCTTTACCCCCTAAAACCTTCCATATGGCAGGAGCTCTCTATACTTTCTCCACTTGCCTCCTCTGAATCTAATAAAATCTCTCTAAACCTTACCCTATGATCTGTGAATTTCACTTAAGTTTGTAAGACAAGAATCTGGAGATACCACAAAGTTATTGGTGCAAAAGCACTCATCAGATATAAATAACTTCCTCATTTTCATGCCATACTCAGATGGTGAAGACACACATTTACAATAGGCACACACATGGTAACACTAAATATGAATTGAATGAATGAATATGAATTCTCAGTCTTATGTTTACCTTTTAGTTACTCTCCCACAATCACCTGGAGTAAGCCACTAATCCTGGGTTTTAACCATTCTCCCAGGCCAGTGACCCTCCCCCTCCTTTTACCAGACAGTGTCAATAGCTCCATTAACATTTCCATAGACCTGCCTATCACTGCCTAGCTCTGCTCAATTAACTTTGACAGGCCCACTAAGAAAAGACATTCTCCACTGGCATCAGATTATATCTGGAGGAAAAACCCCTTCCTACCAGATTCTTTTTTCTCTAGGTAGAGTCTAGCTCTAGGCCAGGCTGACCTGGAACTCAGTATTCACTATGCAGTCTCAGGTTGGCATTTAACTCACAATGATCCCCCTACCTCTGCCTCCCAAGTCCTTGGATTAAAGACATGCACCACCATTCCTGACCCTACAGCATTTTTCAACATCTTTGAGATCTACATATAGCAAACTCACTTTAATTTTAAAAAAATATTGGGCTCAAGAGAGGGCTTAGCAGTTAAAGCACTTGCCTGTGAAGCCTAAGGACTCAGATTCATTTCCCCAGTACCCACATAAAGCCAGATGTACATGGTGACACTTGCATCCGGGATTTGTTTGCAGTGGCTGGAATCCCTGGCACACTCATTGCCTATTTCCTCATTTTCTTCCTCTCTCAAATAAATACAGAAAAATAAAATAGTTAAAAAATTTTAGAGCCAGACATGGTGGTGCATGCCTTTAATCCTAGCACTCGGGAGGCAAAGGTAGGAGGATAACCAGGAGTTCAAGGAAACCCTGAGACTACACGGTGAATTCCAGGTTCACCTGAGCTAGAGTGAAACCCTACCTCAAAAAAAAAAAAAATTAAATGTTAACCACCTTTGCTTCAGTTATGTTTCCTTATATGTAAGTCTGTCCAGTATCCTTATAAATAACCCGATGGTTTCATTATACAATCTTGTTATAAGGAAATGAGTAGCTCACCTCCCTGAAACAATGTAACTCCAAAAGTCCCAGTCACTGATGAAACTGTTCCTGAAGAATTTGGGTGCACTTCTGTCCTGAGGCCCACACCTGACTCTCCTCAACCGTCTGTCCTTTCTTCTACTCAGACTCAATAACTGTACTTCCGGCTCAGCCTGAAATTCTTTTCAGCTGTGTTAAGTACCCCGGCTGCACCTGGCTGGAAGGCCTCTAGATAACAAAGCTCGGAACACTGAGATGTGTTCCCACTGCTGGTGACACTTTCAATATTTAAGTAATGGCAAAGGTTTTGCCTGATACAGCTTTAAAGTCACATTTTGACCTTAGTCACTGGATAGGTTTCTAAGACTGAGCAATTTAGTTTATAGTTCTGGAATAGATCTGGGAAGGGGTAAATTAAGCTATTAACCCTAACCTGGGCATGGTGACAATATCAGAATCCAAGCAGACCTATTAGAAAATTCTTAAGTAGCCCAAAAAATCCTGTTTCATAATATCCATGAGTGGGAGACAATTTCCTCCATCCTCAAGTTTCATTCACTTCCACCATTCAGCACCATTTGACATTTTTAAATCTTGTTTAAAAAGTCCCTAGGGTTTTTCCTTACACTTGGTGCCTTACATGTAAAGATGGGGCCTTCTCTGCCCTTTAGCAGCCTTACTATTCAATGCATAGGTACTATTTTCTTTTTTTTAATTTTTTTTGTTATTTTTATTTATTTTTTGAGAGCAACAGACAGAGAGAATGAGGCAGATAGAGAGAGGGAGAGAGAATAGGCACACCAGGGCCTCCAGCCACTGCAAACGAACTCCAGACGCATGAGCCCCCTTGTGCATCTGGCTAACGTGGGTCCTGGGGAGTCGAGCCTCTAACCGGGGTCCTTAGGCTTCACAGGCAAGCACTTAACCGCTAAGCCTTCTCTCCAGCCCTGCATAGGTACTATTTTCTAACCAACTGAAATATTGTTTCCTGTATTTTATGCCTTCAGTATTCGGAGTAAGACATTATAGTAAAGCAAAAGCATCATTTCCTTTTCTAAAGAACCTCCACATTCTCAAGTTACAGAATTAACTCTAAAGAGAGAAGGTAAAACTCACCGACCAGCTGGGGTGGCTTGAAGACCCGGTGAGCGATGCTGACCAGCAGTCTGCATTTCCAATACTTGTCTACAGGAAGGCAAACCTGCTGTGTAAGGGGTCTGGTCCCACATACATGTGTCTGGAGCCAGTTCGCCATGGCCAGGCCCTGCAGCCCCTTTCTGCAGTCTGTAAGACCTGTGTGAAACTTTTGGACCCACCCTCATGCTGTGGCACCGGTGCTGGTCTCCTGTCTGGATCTGCTGGCAGCAGTTGGAAACACCTGTGTGAGGCACATCCAGGAAGTCCAGCCCCACCACTGCTGAACCCAGTTGATTGGCCACCCTGGCAGGGGCGGAGCCTTATGTCTGCCACACCCATCCACCTGTGCTGCACTCCTCAGCACTTATTAAGCACAAGGGAACTGTTTCTGTCCCTTCTAACCTGTAGCCACCATGGTGAGTGGATCACGTTTGGGGAGTGTGAAGAGGAGCTGGAAAGGCACTGGGCACCTCTACATTGGGAGGACAGTGGCTCTCCATTCATCATGTTGAGAGGGCAGCAGCTCACACCGTGCATCAGGAGAGTTGGAGTAGATGAGGCCCAAGTATGTTGAGAATTTCCAGGGCCTGGATAAAGGGTCTGCATGGATGAAGTTTTCATCTCAGCTCAAGCCGGATTTCTCAGTGGCCTGCGTCTTCAGCAGCAATACCCACTGTCGGTTATCTCCCCTGATGACTTCTCTCTCTCTCCCATAGAGCTGCATGCAGCATAGCTTTTTTCCAGCTTTCTGTCAGCTGGTCTACAGGGAGGTTTTCAGCTCAGCTCCAGCAAGATTGCTCAGTGACCTTGTAGCCCAAGCATGTGGAATGTTTAGCAATAGGGTCTTACCATCTATTCCTGGTAGGAAACCAAGCACCTTGGTAATGGCCTGTAATGTCCTGGGGGCATCAGGGACCTCCCTGGCCAACAACTCACTGGAAGGTATCCCATCACTGGCCTGAAATTTTTCTAGATATAATCTATGGCTTCTGGGTATACCATTGTCCAATGAAGTAGGTTTCCATATGGCTTATTCATATCCTCTTATATTTTGATTAACCCTCCCCTCACCCTTCCTTTACAATCTCTTCCCCTAACCTTACTTAGGACTTTCAATCCCCAGTAATTCTTCTACTTACATATGTACAATACCATCACCTTGAGTCCTCCCCTCTCCTCCCTTCCCTTTCTAGCTTTATGGCCTCTGCTACTGAGTTTTATTCCAACTCACATACAAGTCCAAACATTTGTAGCTAGGATCCACATATGAGAGAGAATATACAGCACTTTGCTCTCTGGGTCTGAGTTAACTCACTAAGTGTAATACTTTACAGATCCATCCATTTCCCTGCAAAGGTCATAATTTCATCTTCCTTTGCTGCTGATTAGAAATTCCACTGTATAAATGTACCATGTCTTCATTATCCACCCCATCATTATCTTTTAATTAATTAATTAACTTATTTATTTACTTATTTGTTTGAGAGAGAATGTGTGTGGGTACACCAGAGCCTCTTGCTACTGCAATGGAACTCCAGATGCATGGGTCACTTTGTGCATCTGGCTTTACCAGATCTGGCTTTACCACTAAAAATAGTAGTATGTTATGTTACAGAATGATCTCACCAATTAGCAGATGAAAATGATGCTCTGAGAGGAAAAGTTTAGATGTTAGATCCAGTATTTTCGGTGGGACACACTGCAACTGATAACCATTTCTTTCTTTTCCTTTCTTTTTCTTTTCTTTTTTTTTTTAGCCCAGGCTAACCTGGAATTCATTATATGGTCTCAGGCTAGTCTTGAACTTCTTTGATCCTCCTACTCTACCCACCCCCAGAGTAATAGGATAAAGGCCTGTGCCACCATACCTGACATTTATCAAGTTTTAATTCTTTAATCGTCACTTGCAGTGCTGGTGAAAAAAGAAGATGAAGGAGGTGGAGGAGAAGAAGAGGAGAAGAAGAGAGAGAGAAGGCAGGAAGAAAGAAAGAAAGAAAGAAAGAAAGAAAGAAAGAGAAAGAAAGAAAGAATATGAATATATTGCCAGGTGTGGTCGCACATGCCTTTAATACCAGCACTGAGGAGACAGAGATAGAAGGATTGCCATGAGTTGAAGGCTACTTTGAGACCCCATACTAAGTTCCAGGTCAACCTGGGCTAACCCTACCTCAAAAGATATATGTTTAATTTTATGTCTGAACAATTGGAGGCACCAGCCAAAAGCAGTTACTGACAATTGGAACAATATTAAATGGCCAGGATATGATATAGCAAAGGCAGGAGGGGCTCAAATTTCAAAACAGGGTTTCCCACTGCAACAGACTCATAGCAAATATTTAGCAACCCTGAAAGTGGCCAGCAGAAGGATTTATATAAGCAATTAAGATATTTCACCAGTATGCTGTATATGTTACATAGATGACTGCTACCTAGTGTTTCAATATAAAGTGCAGTTACATACAAATACACCCATGCAGGTTTTAGTAGGGGTTAAAAAATAAAAATAAAGAAAGAAAACTCCTATGCCCTAGTAGAAACTAAGAAAGAGGGATATCCAGGTGTGGTGGCAGAGGTAGGAGGATTGACATGAGTTCAAGATCAGCATGTGACTATAAAGTGAGATCCAAGTCAGCCAGGACTACAGTGAGACCCTACTTCAAAAGAAACTAAATGAGGCAATAAATTATCATTCGGTGTCTTTTAGCATAATACCCTTAATAGCCTTTAGCATAATAGCCAAAATAGCCTGTATTATATTTACAGGCTTCTTTTAGTTGTTGCTCATTTTTTATGAGAGATAGAGAGAGAGAAAGAAACAGACAGAATTGGCCCCCAAGGGTCCCTAGCCACTGTAAAAAAAAAAAAAAAAACTCCAGATATGTGTGCTACATTGTGCACATGCATGCTCTTGTGCATCTGACTTATGTCGGTTCTGGAGAGTCGAACATGGGCCCTTAGTTTTCACAGGCAAGCGCCTTAAGCACTAAGCCACCCTCCAGCCCTACTAGCTATGCTTTGAAACTTGAGGTATCATAAGAGATGTAAAACAAAACAAAAGAAAATCCCTCAAGTTCATCTTAACTCACAACAGGAGAAAATGCAGATAACACCAGGAAAGCCAGTGGCGTTAGAAAGTGTCTGGAAAGATATCAAGGCTTATAGGATCAAGTCCCTCAGGTAAAGCTCTGATGCTCTGCGCAGCCAGAAGGGAGGTGCTGCAAACACATGGCTTCCATCCCAAGCAGACAGCAACATGGAGTTCCTCAGTGTAGTTCTCTAATATTAACTCTTCCTGCTATGGGAAGCTAATTCCCATCAAGAATAGCTAAGTGGGCCAGGATGTGCTAGGTACATGTTTTCATCCCAGCAACAAGGGGCAGGGGGGCGCACAGGGAAGAGTATTACTTTGAGTTTGAGGCCAGTCTGGGTCTACAGAATGAAGGCCAAGTCAGCCTGGTGTAGATAAGACCCTAACTCGAAAAACAGTAACAAAAGCAACAAAAAGAATAACTAAGGGATGAGGCAAGACATGGAGGGAAAATAATATTAAAATGTACCCCTGCCCCATCTAACACTGGTTGGAAAATTAGGAAAATTCATCTCAGTGATGTTTTGTGTCAAAAGAAAAAAAAAACATTTTAAGACTACTCAGGCAGTTTAATATGAATGTGCCCCCAAAAGCAAAAAAGCAGGAATGTCTTCAAGCCTGACCTAGCACTGCCCTTGTTGGTACAATCAGAGACGTCTTATGCTTTTTTATAAAATTTGTATTTATTCTTTTTATTTCTTTATTTGAGAATGACACACAGAGAGAGAAAGAGGCAGAGAGAGGGAGAGACGGGGAGAGAGAAAGCAAAAGTGAGAGTGCGTACTGGTTCCTCCACTCAATACAAACAAACTCCAGATGCATGCACCACCTTGTCCATCTATCTGCCTAACGTGAGTACTGGGGAATCGAGCCTTGAACTGGGGTCTTTGGGCTTTACAAGCAAGTCCTTAACCACTAAGTCATCTCTCCAGCCCCTAGAGAAGTCTTCCTCTTATCTCTTGCCTAAAGGAGTGCTCTAGACTGTTTTTCTATAAACAACCTGTGCCCTTCTCTACACCCCTTTCCTAGAA
Organism: Dipus sagitta; assembly: GCA_036346955.1. Taxonomy (NCBI): domain Eukaryota; kingdom Metazoa; phylum Chordata; class Mammalia; order Rodentia; family Dipodidae; genus Dipus; species Dipus sagitta. Next base: position 20,758,896 of record CM070778.1, read on the forward strand.
CTGAGGTTCCTGGAAGATTTAAATCTGATAGTGGAATTATGGCTACTCAGCCCCAAAACTTAGCATCATGGCAGGTTAGCTCAGCCTCCATTCCGAATCCATAAGTGACCCCAATTTGGGTCATAGGGCAGGCTTTACCCCCTAACACCTTCCGTATGGCAGGAGCTCTCTATACTTTCTCCACTTGCCTCCTCTGAATCTAATAAAATCTCTCTAAACCTTACCCTATGATCTGTGAATTTCACTTCTTAAGTTTGTAAGAGAAGAATCTGGAGATACCACAAAGTTATTGGTGCAAAAGCACTCATCGGATATAAATAACTTCCTCATTTTCATGCCATACTCAGATGGTGAAGACACACATTTACAATAGGCACACACATGGTAACACTAAATATGAATTGAATGAATGAATATGAATTCTCAGTCTTATGTTTACCTTTTAGTTACTCTCCCACAATCACCTGGAGTAAGCCACTAATCCTGGGTTTTAACCAAGTTGAGGCCCCTAGAATATGAATGGAACTACTAAAGAGCCTGAGAGTCACAATGTGAAGCCAATCTTAGTACTGTCACTGCTCACAATTCTACCAACTAGTGCAACTAGGTGAACCAATGAGTTTACTGGGTTAACTTATAGAGCACAGGTGGAGTGTTATTTACAGGAGTGTGGGTGACCCCAAAACAGCTGCATTACTGCAAGGTCCACCCCATCACACACTATATGAAAGTGGCATGAGAGCCTCTACTTACTTAACCTTTCACTTCCTGGCTTCTTCAGGTCAGTGACCCTCCCCCTCCTATTACCAGACAGTGTGAGTAGCTCCATTGACATTTCCATAGACATGGCTATCACTGCCTAGCCCTGCTCAATTAACTTTGACAGGCCCACTAAGAAAAGACATTCTCCACTGGCATCAGATTATAGCTAGAGGAAAAAGCCCTTCCTACCAGATTCTTTTTTCTCTAGGTAGAGTCTAGCTCTAGGCCAGGCTGACCTGGAACTCAGTATTCACTATGCAGTGTCAGGTTGGCATTGAACTCACAGTGATCCTCCTACCTCTGCCTCCCAAGTGCTTGGATGAAAGACATGCACCACCGTTCCTGACCCTACAGCATTTTTCAACATCTTTGAGATCTACATATAGCAAACTCACGTTAATTTAAAAAAAATATTGGACTCGAGAGATGGCTTAGCAGTTAAAGCACTTGCCTGTGAAGCCTAAGGACTCAGATTCATTTCCCCAGTACCTACATAAAGCCAGATGTACATGGTGACACTTGCATCTGGGATTTGTTTGCAGTGGCTGGAATCCCTGGCACACTCATTGCCTATCTTCCTCATTTTCTTCCTCTCTCAAATAAATACAGAAAAATAAAATAGTTAAATAAATTTTAGAGCCAGACATGGTGGTGCATGCCTTCAATCCTAGCACTCGGGAGGCAAAGGTAGGAGGATAACCAGGAGTTCAAGGAAACCCTGAGACTACACGGTGAATTCCAGGTTCACCTGAGCTAGAGTGAAACCCTACCTCAAAAAAAAAAAAATTAAATGTTAACCACCTTTGCTTCAGTTATGTTTCCTTATATGTAAGTCTCTCCAGTATCCTTATAAATAACCCGATGGTTTCATTATACAATCTTGTTATAAGGAAATGAGTAGCTCACCTCCCTGAAACAACGTAACTCCAAAAGTCCCAGTCACTGATGAAACTGTTCCTGAAGAATTTGGGTGCACTTCTGTCCTGAGGCCCACACCTGACTCTCCTCAACCGTCTGTCCTTTCTTCTACTCAGACTCACTAACTGTTCTTCTGGCTCAGCCTGAAATTCTTTTCAGCTGTGTTAAGTACCACAGCTGCACCTGGCTGGAAGGCCTCTAGATAGCAAAGCTCGGAACACTGAGATGTGTTCCCACTGCTGCTGACACTTTCAATATTTCAGTAATGGCAATAGGTTTTGCCTGATACAGCTTTAAAGTCACATTTTGACATTAGTCACTGGATAGGTTTCTAAGACTGAGCAATTTAGTTTATAGTTCTGGAATAGATCTGGGAAGGGGTAAATTAAGCTATTAACCCTAACCTGGGCATGGTGACAATATCA